>JARYHS010008074.1:383094149-383305152 GCA_031002005.1 Vandiemenella viatica | reverse complement strand
TGCTAGGTACAAAACTGTTCGCACCAATACGTCTATCCCACACCTAAGCTTTTTCTGCCATTCAGTAACATGTGCCCCCCCCCCCATGTACCACGAGTAGCAGTAGACACTTGGTCATCAGACAGATATCATAACTCCCATATTAATACTAGGTCTCACCCACAAATCCATATGTTACCTCACACAAGCATCAGTGCAGAAACAGCACATCATACATCCAGACAAACGAGATAAAGGAAGGTATCACCACATTTACGCAAAAAAAAAAAAAAAAAAAAAAAAAAAAAAAAAAAAACACACAGAGATAGAGACGCATACACACGTACATTTGGATGCCTACAGCGATCTCGACTCAACAACTAGCCCAATCGTGGCAACGAAAAAGTGGTACAGAACACCCATGACTGGCCAAAAATCATAGAAAGACACACATACACACACACACGTCAATGTATTCACACAGTTCCATTCATCACCACACATAACCGGAGGAAAGAGACTGAACATGCTAGATCCAAACTGAAGAGTTACAGGATGTGTGAAGTTTGAAATCACAGCCACATCTCGCCCACACCGCAACCCTTTCTGTCATTTAGTAATATGTGCCCCCCATGTATCACGAGTAGCAGTAGACACTTGGTCATCAGACAGATATCATAACTCCCATATTCATACTAGGTCTCACCCACAAATCCATATGTCACCTCACACAAGCATAAGTGCAGGAACAGCACATCATACATCCAGACAAACGAGATAAAGGAAGGTATCACCACATTTACGCAAAAAAAAAAAAAAAAAAAAAAAAAAAAAAAAAAAAAAAACCAGAGATAGAGACGCATACACAGTACATTTCCATGCCTACAGCGATCTCGACTCAACAACTAGCCCAATCGTGGCAACGAAAAAGTGAAACAGAACACCCATGACTGGCCAAAAATCATAGAAAGACACACATACACACACACACACACTGTCAAGCATTCACGCAGTTCCATTCATCACCATACATAACTGGAGGAAAGAGACTGAACATGCTAGATCCAAACTGAAGAGTTACAGGATGTGTGAAGTTTGAAATCACAGTCACATCTCTCCCACACCGCAACCCTTTCGGTCATTTAATAACATGTGACCCAGGTACCATGAGTTACAATAGACACTTGTCTATCAGACGGGTATCATAACCTCCATATTCATACTAGGTCTCACCCACAAACCCATACGTCTCCACACAAGCACAAACATATGGGAGGAACAGCAATTCATACGTCCAGATAAATGAGTTTAAGGAAGGTATCACCATACTTACGCATACAGACACAGAGAAAGACGCACACAGACACATATATCCATGCCTACAGCGAGCTCAACACAACAACCAGCCCAATCATGGCAAAGAAAAAGTGGGACAGAACCCCCATGGCTCAAGACTGACAAAAAAAAATCATCATTAACATGTGTTCCAAGTAACAAACTCCTCACATCAAAATCATATCATTTAACTCACACTACAGACCTCTCTGCCATTCAGTATCGTTGGTAATATGTACAAAGCTAATTTCATAAGTTACCACATACATACAAGTAATTGCAGGAAAGGGTCCCGACACACGACATCCACACTGAGGTGTTACATGATAGGCAGATGATAGCATGTCTTTACAATACATCTCAGTGCTCACCACACATACTTGATTTTTAATGTGCCATCAGTATAGCTGGTGGCTGGAACTAAGCTCTTGGCAATGTTTGGCCAAAAGTCATTTGTTAATAGCAGCTCATCAAAGACAAATTTTGGGTGAACCTGCCCAGGCGGGCGCGGCGGGAGGTGGCCACCCTTCCTCTCAGCGGACGCGTACATCGTTTTTTAGTAGGTCGGTATACCGGCGCATATTACCGCCTCGAGCGCAATGAAATTCCGGTCTTCAGTGCGGTCCTAAAAATGCGGTTACCGGTAGTAGGTCCCGGTCGGAAAACTCCGGTAAACCATCGCGGTCCGCGCTTTTAGACCGGCGTATTACGGTATTTCTGTCCGCAGTGGGGAAGGGTGGCCACCTCCCGCCGCGCCCGCCTGGGCAGGTTCACCCAAAATTTGTCTTTGATGAGCTGCTATTAACAAATGACTTTTGGCCAAACATTGCCAAGAGCTTAGTTCCAGCCACCAGCTATACTGATGGCACATTAAAAATCAAGTATGTGTGGTGAGCACTGAGATGTATTGTAAAGACATGCTATCATCTGCCTATCATGTAACACCTCAGTGTGGATGTCGTGTGTCGGGACCCTTTCCTGCAATTACTTGTATGTATGTGGTAACTTATGAAATTAGCTTTGTACATATTACCAACGATACTGAATGGCAGAGAGGTCTGTAGTGTGAGTTAAATGATATGATTTTGATGTGAGGAGTTTGTTACTTGGAACACATGTTAATGATGATTTTTTTTGTCAGTCTTGAGCCATGGGGGTTCTGTCCCACTTTTTCTTTGCCATGATTGGGCTGGTTGTTGTGTTGAGCTCGCTGTAGGCATGGATATATGTGTCTGTGTGCGTCTTTCTCTGTGTCTGTATGCGTAAGTATGGTGATACCTTCCTTAAACTCATTTATCTGGACGTATGAATTGCTGTTCCTCCCATATGTTTGTGCTTGTGTGGAGACGTATGGGTTTGTGGGTGAGACCTAGTATGAATATGGAGGTTATGATACCCGTCTGATAGACAAGTGTCTATTGTAACTCATGGTACCTGGGTCACATGTTATTAAATGACCGAAAGGGTTGCGGTGTGGGAGAGATGTGACTGTGATTTCAAACTTCACACATCCTGTAACTCTTCAGTTTGGATCTAGCATGTTCAGTCTCTTTCCTCCAGTTATGTATGGTGATGAATGGAACTGCGTGAATGCTTTGACATGTGTGTGTGTGTGTGTATGTCTTTCTATGATTTTTGGCCAGTCATGGGTGTTCTGTTTCACTTTTTCGTTGCCACGATTGGGCTAGTTGTTGAGTCGAGATCGCTGTAGGCATGGAAATGTACGTGTGTATGCGTCTCTATCTCTGTGTGTTTTTTTGCGTAAATGTGGTGATACCTTCCTTTATCTCGTTTGTCTGGATGTATGATGTGCTGTTCCTGCACTTATGCTTGTGTGAGGTGACATATGGATTTGTGGGTGAGACCTAGTATGAATATGGGAGTTATGATATCTGTCTGATGACCAAGTGTCTACTGCTACTCGTGGTACATGGGGGCACATATTACTAAATGACAGAAAGGGTTGCGGTGTGGGCGAGATGTGGCTGTGATTTCAAACTTCACACATCCTGTAACTCTTCAGTTTGGATCTAGCATGTTCAGTCTCTTTCCTCCAGTTATGTGTGGTGATGAATGGAACTGTGTGAATGCATTGACATGTGTGTGTGTGTGTCTTTCTATGATTTTTGGCCAGTCATGGGTGTTCTGTTCCACTTTTTCGTTGCCATGATTGGGCTAGTTGTTGAGTCGAGATCGCTGTAGGCATGGAAATGTACGTGTGTATGCATCTCTATCTCTGTGTTTTTTTGCGTAAATGTGGTGATACCTTCCTTTATCTCGTTTTTCTGGATGTATGATGTGCTGTTCCTGCACTTATGCTTGTGTGAGGTGACATATGGATTTGTGGGTGAGACCTAGTATGAATATGGGAGTTATGATATCTGTCTGATGACCAAGTGTCTACTGCTACTCGTGGTACATGGGGGGCACATGTTACTGAATGGCAGAAAAAGCTTAGGTGTGGGATAGACGTGTTGGTGCGAACAGTTTTGTACCTAGCACACATGATACTGGATGGTAGTGAGGTCTGTAGTGTGAAATAAATGAGATGATGTTGATGTGAAGAGTATGGTGCTTGGAACATATGTTACTGATGATTTTTTGGTCAGTTATGAGCCATGGGGGTTCTACCCCACTTTTTCGTCGCCATGATTGGGGCTGGTTGTTGTGTCTAGCTCGCTGAAGGCATGGAAATGTGAGTGTTTGTGCGTCTCTCTCTGTGTCTGTATGTGTAAATATGGTAATACCTTCTATAAACACGTCTGTCTGGACGAATGATTTTGCTGTCCCCTCCACTTATGTTTGTTTGTGCTAGTGTATTGAGATGTATGGATTTGTGGGTGAGATCTGATAGTCAAGTGTCTATTGCAACTCATGGTACCTGCGTCACTTTTTTACTGAATGGTAGAAAGGGTTGTGGTGTGGGAGAGACGTGTTGATGGTAAATGTAATCAACTGGGGCGTGATGAACACTATTTATGGTATAAACACTTAGGTTTATGGTGAAAACATGCCATCTTTTGCACACCTTCTATCTCGCCAGGCTGATGATATGTAAGGAGACTTCTGTTTTTCAGCCAGTCATGAGGCAAGAGAGTACTACACCACTTTTTTGTTTCCATGATTGGTACCGGTAGTTGTGTAGTCTTGGACATGTGTATCTGCGTCTCTCTTTGTGCATGTAAGCGTAAGTAACTCGTCTGTCTGATGATTTTTGTAACGATAGTTCTGTCCAGTTAATCAGTTGTAACGACAATTCTGCCCCCACTTCATCGTTTCCGTGATGCTTGCTGTTAGTTCTGTCGACCTCGCTGTATGCATGTACAAGTGTGTGCGTGTGTCATTCCTCTGTGGATTTGAGTCTAAAATATATGGTTATAGAATTATCAACGTGTGCTTCTAACCATTGTTTCAGGGCTTAGACAATCTCCCATTTCGATGTGCTCTTTACAGTTTACTGCCGTTTGTGTTGGCATGTGAATTTTGATTCTCACTACATAAAAATCATTTAACAGAGAGGGGTGATGTACCAGAGAAGCGAAGGACTTGGGTACAAACCCACAGTCAGACCATTGCTTGTGTGGTGTAGTATGGAGTCCACATTTTTTGTACATCAAATGCAAGGTGCAAAGGAGGGCAGTTAGATTTATCTGTGTAAAATATTCAGTAAGTGACATAATAAAGGAGCTGGGGCTGGGATGTCATTGGAAGATAGGAAGAGTGTTGAGTGGCTGTAGGTGGCGTATAATGCTGTTAGAATGGATATTGGTGGAATAATTCTGAGTGGTGTATGAAGCCTAAGTTGACCATGACCACAATCTCGCACTAGACTTTAGGTGATGAGGCCTGAGTGGATAAAATATCTAAACACCCACTTTGACCTAACAATTTACGACAGTTCAAATGTGAGCACTATCTTAGGCGTAATAGAACCTATGGTGACGTTTTGGATACTTGTCGATGTGTGGGGATCTTCTATAAAAATGTGGGTTATGATGTCTGTTTGATGACCAAGAAACTATCAGTTAGCTAAGAGCATTATGGTAACTTTATCGTGGTTACTTGAACAAAGCATGCAATTACAAACAAATGTCAGACTTGGTCCTGAATCCGAAGGTTGGCGTTAGATGGGAACATTTTAAGCCGAATGGAGAACTCCCCTGGGTCCTGATTTATTGAAAAATAATTTCCTGGAAAACTGCAGTAGAACCACCTTAAGTGAACATTTTGGTACCTGGTTACTGATTAGGAGAAGACTTTGCGAATTTTGAATTTTTGGTTTACTTTAACGCACGAACAGAAGGTAACCCTGTCTGTAACTGATCAGGGGTTTGAATGGGAATCATTGGAAAACAGAAGGAGGTTTGAGGAAGTGCTGTGGGTATGTTGGCGATGAGGCTAGGGGTGGATCTTGGTGAAAGAATTAGGAATAGAATATCAGTAGAAGCTGGCACTGGATTTCTTCTATAAGGGAGTATCTCCACCTTGGTCACAGGCGATGGTCTCAGGCATGTTCAGTGCTTAGCACTGCCTTAGCGTGACTCGATTTTTATCACATAGGACTGGCGTACTTCGATTCGACAGGGGTGAAATTAGTAAGATTAACAGACGTATTTCGTTCCTGGAACATACGTGCTGTGCTGTAAAATACAGTTAAAGGTGGGTATATCTCTCTGTTTCTAGTCAATCACTGATGTGTCACAAGGGATTGATTGGAATTTTAGACAAAGTGCAGCTAAGGACACTCAATTTGTGATTGCTTACGAAAGCATAACAGAATTGATACATAGATTGGTCTGGATAGACAGATGATATACGTTTGAGTTTGATGGCAAAAATTATGAGTGTGATTAAATATTTTATACCAATGGCAGCAGAGATAATATTAGGGAAATAAGGTGTCGCACTGATGCTAATATGAATTCTTTCTTCCCTCGTTCCCATGGTTTTCCCTACCTTCGTCGGTGAATGTCTCTCGGTTTCAATGAAAGGATTTCACCATTGATGGGTTTTTGACGCTACGAATTTTGAAAGGAATAGCGTATGTGTGGTATTGCTATACTTTATCACAATAATTTCATTTTTTAAACTTTTTAACGTCTCTCTAACAACGTGGCCTTTTGAGATGGGGAAAGGATGGGGAGCAAGGAATGGGAAGGAATTCGGCCCTTTTGAAGGAAGCATCCCGGCATTCACCTGGAGTGATTTGTGGAAATCATGGAAAACCCAAATCTGGATGCCCGGAACCGCCGTCCTCTCGAATGCGAGGCCAGAACGCTAAATAATTTCATGAAAACAGGTACACATACTCTCTAGGCGTGGATATATTAGAGAAATAAGGTGTCATACTGATGCTTATATGAATTCTTTCTTCCCTCGTTGCATTCCATGGTCAAATTGGAAACTTTGATTTTTTCTAGCCTTGGTGTGGGAAAGGCTTTGTTAACCATGTCACAAGTATTTTCATGTGGGGCTCTTGTCCAAAGACTGAGTCTGTAGGGTTGAGAAATAAGCTTGAAAAAATTACAGGCTGATTGGTTTGACATCAGTGGAGAGATTAACATGTAATCACTTCAGAAATGTCTGTAGGTAAAGAAACTGGATTTCACATCTGCAACTTTGCATTAGGCAATGATATTCATGTGAATCTAATTTAGTGGGCATTTTTCAGATAAAATGGGCAGGGAAGTTAATGCCATAGCAATAGGATAGAAATACACAAAGTTCATCGAGGTTGCAGACACATCCATGAGGAAATCACTTCTTTGAGTTTAAAACATTAGTTGGATTCTCGCTTTGTTTCATTGCATATAATTTAATAAATTAAAATAATGGCAGTGTGACAGAAATTCCCGAGTTATCATTAACGATTAATTATATTGGAATCCCACCGTACTGGCCCTTATTTCCTCTTGTTATTCGCACAGAGTTATTTTTTGTGCAAAGCACCCTCTGCCAATTTCGAATATCAGAACTGAATTGTATAGACGTGAATTTGACCTATGCCAAGACATTCCATGGTTCATTATCACGTTTTAAACGTAAAAGTTACACTTTCACATGATCTATTTTTTTAATTAAATACAAAGACTCAAGCAGTTTTTCTGGTCACCCAGAATGAAAACAAAATTTTCGATTTTCGTTTTGAAAACACGAGTGATTGGGCTACCATAAATGTTTCCTAGATTTGTACTACGAAAACTGACATATAATAATTATTCTCATCTCGTAATAATTTCTTCTTGAACCGAAGTGAATGCTGAAATATTTCTATGTATCCTGCTGGGGCGGTTTCGCAGTGCAATGGGCATATGGCGCAACCTGAATTCCTTATCGATAGCAGGACACCTGAACAAATACACACGAAATTCGCTGCAAGCCTGAGACTCTGAACAAAATTCTGCAATCACACGAACGCTGTGTTGGACGCCCTACTTTCTTTGTCCGCCAGCCAGACACCCGCTATGCTTTCATAATGGCGAATGAATTTCGTAACCTGTCGGACTCCCGGTCAAACACGCGAGTGGCTTCGCAAACATCGAAATATTTCACGCATATTGCTACACCCGCTCCATCTAGCGACAAATGTCTTCTGCCGTGTGCTGACCTCTAGCGACAGTTATGCAAGTTATCGCACATGTCGCAACAGGGTCTCGGCGGCCGAGCAAGTAAGTACATGTCAACACCTGTGCAAATACGCCTTAGGGTAGGGTTTTCCCCCCGCAAGACAAGGATAGAAGATTTCGTGGCGAAGTGGAATATCTCTGGCCGGCGCATGCGCAGATGAAGTTTCTCGTGGCATCGGCTGTTCGGTGGAGACACCTGGTGGCAGGATGTGTGTATATGCTACATTGCAACATTTGTGCAGCTGGAATATCTACATCAGATAGGACAAAATCGGAAATAATATCGCTGATATGAGAGTAGCATTGTTGGAGATAAGTGAAATAACAGTCTAGAATAAAGACTAAATAACAGTTATATATGTTTAATTTGAAATATGCTGTAGTCATGCCGTCAATGTGGCAACACTGCACTAGATTAGAATTTCCCGCCATCCAACTGTGACGTCATGGAGGGGAGGGAGGGGAGGGAGGTCCCCCCCCCCACCACCTCGTGACTCATGGGTTTTCCCGGTTTCTATACAGAAAACAGGTTCTACATCTACTCCCCTGCATTTTCTTTACAACAAAACGGCGTTAAGAATATGAAATTTCCAGTGTGAAGTTCTACCACGTTGCACTGTGTTGAGTGAAACTTTCGTAAAACCAAACGTGCATTTATGCTTCTTCTGTTCACTAAACAGACTTAGTTGTTATTTACAACTATTGTGAAAGGTACTATTATTTGTTATTCTGAACCCAGTATTAATGGTGAACGGTCTACAGAAAGTGAACAAAAAGAATCAGTAATCTCTCATCTCAGTACCAATTTACTGTTATACAGTATTAAAGCTATCAGCATGTACACCAGTACGATATATACGTGACAGTGCGTTGTGGTACACTTAGCTGAACACAACGCTGTTAACTACCACATAAAACCAAAAAGAAATTTACTTGTTAGGTAATAGACGGTAAAAACAATAAATTTCAACTATGTACTTGCTACGTTTACCTGTAACATTGTGTGCTCATAGAAATTTGACATATAGCTCTGAAGTTTACCGATAACGATAATTTTCGGTAGGTGGACACTACGGTGTCCCTTATTTTTTAAAGTCAAAATTTTGTAACTCGTAGGTCCAAATTTTTTGCATTTTACCCTAAAATTTTATACCATTCTGAACACTGTAACCCGTGCCGACTTGCACCGACTCATCTTCATATAAGTTACGCAAGAGTAGTGGCGCGCGCCCACGTTATTGTTGATTTCATTATAGTTCTCGAGTAGGTATCACAAATTTTTCTGTTCTAATAGAGCTAAAAATGGCATATTTTTATTAGGAAAGGCAAACAACCAATTTGCAGTTATGCTATCAGTTTTATTTTTAATAAACGTGAAGACAAATTGACTATAAGTGAATGCCGTAATGTCGCTGTACAGGAGTGCATTATTTCCTGAACAATATTATGGAGATAGTTCAAAAAGAATGCAAGCAAATCTCTGGATGTTTATATGTGAAGGGAAGAGGATTTCAAAAGTGAATTGGATAATGTTTACGATATTGCACACGCTTACGCCCTTGAAAGGATGTAAACAAAGGAAGGTAAAATCTTACAGCGACAGAAAGAGCTAGGGAGATAAGTTTGCTTGGTTTGTGGCAAAACTAGCTGAAATAGAAGAAAGGGTAAAACAAATGAAAATAGATAAAGCGAAAAATACTTAAATAGACGTTGTCCAGCGAGTTGTCAAGATCTTCAACGTCCTATAATTTGTTGATGCTATCTGAACAACTCGAAGACACATTTTTTGGTTCCGTAGACCATCAGGAATAGCATTTAAGAAACCCACCCGAAATAATACAATCAAGAACTGCTGCAATGCGCAGAAGAAAAGATATCATTACTCCTAAATTAATAAGAAACCCACCTGAAATAATACAATCAGGATCAGCTGCAATGCGCAGAAGAAACGATATCAGTACTTCTAAATTAATAGCTGCGTTTTATATATGTCAGTTAATTGTAAGAGATTACGTTCTTCAAGTTATCGTGGAGGCATTTAGATTTAGCATTGACGATTTTTCTTAAGCAATAATAACTGATTTTAAAATGACTTGTCCCAAGTAGTGACCATTCTTTGGGTTTGCAAGTTGTTGCCTGGTCTGGGCGTAAGAAGTTCCAATGAAGAACGACTGCCAATCTACCTCATAATTACATTTTGTAATATGGAACAACTTATTGTGATAAAGACCAAGGTGAAGTTGTTCTGAATGCTCTGAATAAGTGATAATTTCCAGATAATGAGCTGTGACACAGATGTATCTAACATAGGTCATCTCAATGGTGCCTGGAGCAAATGTTAGAAATAAAGTTGTTACTTTTTGTATGACGGCATCACTCTGAAGAGAAAAAAAAAACATTTCAATGATATACAAATTGAGTAGTTGATTCTTGGCTGTCTGGGTGGCGCAGCATCATGTTTCTTGAAACTGACGTTTCGACCCTCATTCTGGGGTCTTCTTCCAGGGCAGAACTCAGGGTCGAAACGTCGGTTTCAAGAAATATGACGCGGCGCCACCCGGACAGCCAAGAATCAACAGACTCTGGCTGCGGAAGCCTACGATTACAAATTGAGTAGTTGATATATTTCTGTTCGGCTGAATTAAAAATCCTTCTTGAGAGACGACTACAGAGAACTGATTGAGCTATGAGTTATATTTGGATTGAGATAGTGGAAAAGAACTGAAAATAGGCATCCTCATGCAGTGCATCAAGCGTTGTGTATGGCAAGAGCTGTTTATTCATTCAAGATACATTTCCTAAGTTTTAAACTTGAATTGTACACCGAACGCAAAATTGTACGTAATTTAGAAAGGGAGATCACATCTGAGTTTGTAGAAAGGTACACTGCTTTGATCACAGAAATATCAAGCTCTATTTTGTATAGTACGTAAAATTAGCTGTCTTGTATATACATTATACATTATTTTATATGTTTTACAACTTGATTAATTCTTACCTGCATTTTATGTTAGGAAAAACCATGACGAATTTGTATCCATGAAGGGCAAACATTTTTTTTCTCGGTTGAAATTTAAAGCAGTGTTCTCCAGGAAAGCGTTTCTTCACTGGAAGTAACTGCAATTTTTATACAGGCTAGAGAAAGGTATTTTATCTGAACGACACAGCTGAAAGAACTGTAAAATTATTGCAGGATTTTCATAGTTTAATTACAGCCGATGAAGAAAGGAAACAATTTTCATGCAAAAACACGGAAAGTTGTATCCGCACTGTAAAAAAGATATACTAAAAACATAACACCCCTCATAATTTTAATACTCCTGTTTTACTAAAAAATTAAATATTATTTCTTATTGTCTGGATTTCATTATTAACCCAGAATTATACAAAATTTAAATGATTTAGTTACATATCAAGCGATAGTCAAAATAAGCATTTTTCTTAAATTTTCGGGTCTATTCGAGTTAACGTCATCGTAGGAGGATAAAATTTCTTATGTAAGTAAGGTAGAGTGATTTAAAAAGGATTAGAGGGTATATACGTTTGAATATTCGGAAAAAAAATCTCATAAAGAAACCCCTGTGGACACTTATTAATAAGAACAAATTGTTGATCGACTGACATCAAATCCACTACACTATTATTTCCCATGATGTATTCGACCAAATTAACAAAATTTTGTAGAAAAACAGCACTTAAAACGGACCTACAAGCGATAAAGAACTAGCTGCCACTAATTGATAACAGCGAACCGTACATTCTATGGTTTTATGAAACCACGAAGCAAGTGAAACTTTTTTTAAGCATTTAACTGAAAATTTTCGGAAAATTATTCGATTTAGGGTATTAAAATTGCGTTCTTAATCTTAATAATTGGAAAATGGGAATGATAATGGGAACTCAATAGTACACAAGATATCCAACTATAAATTTTAATTTCAACCTATGTATTAGAGTACGGAATACATAATAAATACAATCGCACGAGTAAGTGAGAATGTAAATGCTAAACGATCAACTGATGCGAGCTATGGGCGCCGCCATATTGGCCTTGGCCGAGGGCCTTTCACTTTATCCCCACTCCGCGGCCGGCTGTAATGCGACATGCGATAGATGGACGAACACTTCCTGTTTTCGGAAGAGAAGATTATAAAGCACCCGTCAGTTGCCGATTACCTTGCTTCAGTTCAACTTTAGTCGATGCCACACAGATCTCAACTTACTAGGAGAGGTTTTCAGTGTGGAAATCGCAATCGTAGAGCGAACAAGTCTGGTAAATAGAACGTCACATCTGGTTTCTCGCCCTAAAGCAGTTCTGCCTGTTGGGCCTCCGTTTAAGAGAAATCGGGAATTAAAAAAAGTGTTTAAATTGTATGTAAATGAGCTATACTTTTACGAAAGACCGTTAGTTTATAATGTGTATTTAGCTGTGGTCGTTCAGGAGGAGTGATCACATGCGATGGGTTTCGAAGTTCGATCCCGCCAACCACGAATTTTTTTTTTTTTTTTTTTTTTTTTTTTTTTTTTTTTTTTTTTTTTTTTTTGTTGCCATTCTAACTTGTATCATTAAAAATTTGTTTATAAACATAATCTACAAAAATTTTATTTTCCTTTGACAAATACGCAAATATTAGGATGGTATAAATCATAAAAACATTTGAAACAAAAATGACGTGCACACCAGGAACATTTTATGAAGGATATGTTTTGACGGTCACATACAGTATTTATTATTGATTTAGGAAAGCAGGTTTCGTTAACATTTGTACATTTCGCCCTTTTATTCGTTAATTTTGAACCATACCATGAATATTTTATCATGTCATAAAATACAGGCGCTCGCAAAATGTGGTGAATAAGAGAATATATCTTAACAGCATCTTCACGAGAAGATATCGCACGGTTATCTTCCACCGGTTTGCCGCATTTTAAAGCTTTTTTATTAGTGTTTTTAGCTGATGATAGAAATACGCATCACATGGCTGACATAAATGCGTACATTTCGGTGGTACCATCCTAATATTTGCGTATTTGTCAAAGGAAAATAAAAAAAAAAAAATGTAGAATTTGTTTCAAAACAATTTTTAATGCTACAACATAGAATAGCAATTAAAAAATACAAATAGAAAAAAATATATTATCGTGGGTGGGGGAACCTCGGACCAATCGCATCTAATCACACCGCCTGAACGAGCACGGCTAACTATGCAATATAATTAACGGTTTTCCGTACAAGTATAGCTCATTTACATACAATTTAAGCACTTTTTAATCTCCGATTTCTCTTAAACGGAGGCCCTCCAGGCAGAAATGCTTTAGGGCGAGAAACCAGAGGTGACGTACTATTTACCAGACTTGTTCGTTCTACGATTGTGATTTCCACACTGAAAACCTCCCCTTGTGAGTGTTAAAGGATATGAGGCCTCCGCACTTGGTCACATCATACCTGCGCGCATGCGCCTGGCCGGCTGTAATGCGACATGCGATGAACGGAAAAATTTGAGGCGATAGAATAAAATTTCACTTAAAAATAAAGGCTAAATACGTCGAAACTAGTCAGCAAAATATGTATCGAAATAACACGCTGCCTGAACACTGAAGTTTTTCGTTATTTCCATCGTATATTAACAATAAATGTAAATACAAGAAATACAAATAAACTAGACGACCTGTGCGAAAATTTCGCGAATAAAATGCGATGAATAGTGGGGTTGAATGCTTGTAATATAATGAAAAGGAGAACCGTACTTTTGTAGCAAATATTTTTTTTTTTAGTGTAATACAAGTAGGTACGCATCAAAATATTTACAACATATTACGAAACAGATATGAAAATTTAAAACACTCTGTATTTACGACAAACTGTCACTGACCATAACAGAATACAACCAACCTGAACAAAATGCACTCAACATATCAACAACTCTGTGATATTTGTTGCTGTGCGAATAAAATGTTTATATTGGAATTGTATAGCAAAACGAAAGTGTTTCCATAACAGAAAAAAATTCCGTAAAGCTACTTATTGAATAAAAAAAAGTTTATTGACATCTCTGTGATATCTACTGCTGCAATCAAGGGACTTGGCTCTGAACTTTTTCATATGCGCTACCACTTTAAGCACTAAATTCCGAAAAATTCTGTTTTAAGTTATGATTTTACCTAATGGAGACCTTAATCTTTAAAACGATACGATATTTATCGATTTCAGCTAGGTATCAAAGAAGATAAATAGCTTGTAATAAAAAAAAAGAAAAAAAAAAAAACCCGCTGTAGAAATAATGTTGATACTTTTGCCCTTCAAGGGTCGAATTCCAAAATAATTCTTTTATAAAATATGGTGTGATCAAAGCAGCCATCTTGGTCTTTAAAATGACACCTCATTTATCGATTTCGGTTAGTTATCAAGAGAGGTAAAAAAAAAAAAAAAAAAATGTTCTAGAAATGATAATATTTTGCCGCTTAAGGATTGAATTTGGAGAAAGTTTTTTCTTAAAATATGATGTGACCAAAGCGGATAATTTAATATTTAAAATGATACCTCATTTATTAATTTCGGTTAGGTATCAAGGGAAATAAATAGGTCATGACAGAAAAATGCGTTGTAGAAATATTAATACTTTTGCTCTCTAAGGTTAGAATTTTGAAAAATTTCTTTCTTAAAATGTGATGTCACCAATGCTGAGACATTACCCCTCATAATCTTGCTTGATTTATCGATTTTGGTTAGATATCAAGGGAGATATATGGCTCAAACGCATTTTAGAAAAATTGACCTTTTCGCCCTTTAAGGATCGATTTACGAAAAATTCCTTTCTTAAAATATAATGTTAACACGGCGGAGACCTTAGTCTTTAGTATAATACATCTTTTATCTATATCGGTTCGATAAGAAGTGAGATAAATGGCTCGTGACACAAAAACGCATTTCAAATATATTGATACTTTTGGCCTTTAAGGGTCGAATTCCGAAAAATTCTTGTCTTAGTATATGACGTCACAAAAGCTGAGATTTTAATCTTTAAAATGATACTTCATTAAACGATTTCAGATAGGTATCCAGGGAGATAAGTGACCTGTAACACAGAAAACAGCATTTTAGAAATATCAACATTTTTGCCCTTTAAGGATCGAATTCCGAAAACTTTCTTTCTTAAAATATGATGTGATCAAAGTGGAGATGATAAACTTTAAAATGACACCTCATTCATTGATTTCGGTTAAGAATGTAGGAAGATACAGCCTTGTGACAAAAAAATACCTTATAGAAATAATACGAGGGTGAATCAAATATAAACAAGACTTTCGGCCGTTCGGGCGCAATAGTGATGGGAGAACGTTCCCGCTTCGTTTGGCGATAGGTAGGTTTGTCGGGAGGGGGAAGACCGTTAGCCCCCCCCCCCTCGACTCGCTCAGTGCCAACCGTCACGATGTCGGAGCAAGAGGTACACTCGTCGATTGCGCAACGTGTTATAATCAAGTTTCTCGCTGCAGAAGGCGTAAAACCGGCAGAAATCTTGAGGAGATTGACTGCCCAGTTCGGGAAAGAGACACTGTCGCGAGCCAGAGTGTTTGCATGGCATAAACAGTTTGTGGATGGTCGTCATCATGTTGAAAATGAGAGCCATAATCGCAGACCCCGCACCAGCATTACAGAGAACAACATCAGCTGTGTTAGACGGCTTATTGAAGATGACAATCGTCTTACCACTTCTGAAATTGCAAGTAAGGTCGGAATAAGTTATGGGAGCACTTACTCCATACTCACAGAGGAGCTTGGGTACCGTAAGGTGTGCGCCAGGTGGGTTCCTCGCCTTCTCACAGCAGAACAGAAATTGAATCGACTTCAGGTGTGTGAGCGTCTTCTGGCACGATTTCGGGAAGAAGGGGACCCATTTCTGACTCACATCATCACCTGTGATGAAACTTGGGTGCACCACTACACCCCTGAGTCCAAACAAGCGAGTATGGAGGGGAGAAAAAAAGGAGAACCTGGACCAGTGAAAGCCAAGTCACGACTATCGGCTGGCAAGGTTTTGGCTACGGTTTTTTTTTGACCAGCGTGGTTTGCTGCACCTCGATTTTTTGCATGAGCGCAGGACAATCAATGCGGGCTACTACTGCGACATTTTGAGTGAGGTCCGACTTGCATATCGCCGCAAAAGACGAGACCTACCGATGAGGAAAGTGGTTATTCTCCATGACAATGCTCGCCCCCACACAGCAGCCTTAACCAGGGAAAAATTGGAGAAACTGGGGTGGGAGACACTGGACCACCCTCCTTACAGTCCAGACCTGTCACCCTGTGACTTTCATGTGTTTGGTCCTCTCAAGGAAGCTTTGGGAGGCCAAAAATTCAACAGTGATGCTGAGGTGGAAGCCTACGTGCGCAATTGGCTGCAGACACGCCCTGCATCTTTCTACATGGAAGGAATTGGGAAGCTGCCTATCCGCTGGGAAAAATGTGTTTCTAAAGCAGGAGATTACGTAGAAAAATAAGATATGTACTTTTTTGCACTTAAAACAAAAATAATATTTTTAAAAATAAAGTCTTGTTTATATTTGATTCACCCTCGTATTTATGATAACTAAGTTGCTTACACCAGGCATATAACAGGCAATACTCCATACAGATCGAGTTCGCGTACAGCCCCTTACAGTGTTCGTATCGTGAAATTCTTACGGTTAGAACTTACCGAGTGAATCAATCAGTGAACGATGGAGAATTCTGTGATGAAACTGAACGATGTCTGGGCCCGCCAGACACTAGACAGACAAGACAGCATTAGAGGCGTGTTACGCCAACAACCTATATCCCTAAAACCAGCAAATTACACTATGAGCGAAATGTCGCAGCCTCAAGCAGCAAATTTTACAAGTGAGCAAATACACACTCCAAGCGGTATATACCGAGCATGGTGGTGTAACAGTTAGCGTTCTGGCCTAGCATTCGGGACGACGCAGGTTCGAATCCCCGTCCGGGAATCCAGTTTTGGGTTTTCCATGGTTTCCCAAATCACTCCAGGCAAATGCCGGGATGCTTCCTTCAAAAGGCCATGGCCGAATTCCTTCCTATTCCTTGCCGCCCATTCTTTCCCTTCTCTAAAGACCTCGCTGTTAAAAGACGTTAAGCAGTTAACAAAAAAAAAAAAAAAAAAAAAAAAATCAAGCGGTATAGAAGGAGAGCAACAGCAGTAACTCCAGCGACAACATGTGGAACAACAACAACAGAAAAACTAGCAGCAACAGCAGCTTCTGGAGATGGAAGAGGTGCCTAGTGGAGCCCCGCTATTCGACACAAACACATGTCTTTTGGAACCGTCACGCACCATATGACTCGGAGAGAAGAAATGCCGATCGAACCATCCAGTTAAGCGATGCTGCGTGCAGACACGTGAAGTGGAGCAGTCCAAGGGAGATTTACAACAAACAGAGCAGGTGTAGTAAGTTGATATGCTGGATATATCAGGCTCTGTAGAGACCACCCTACCAGAACTCCCCAATTCTAACCATACGCAGTCTCACACGACACCTCAAACCTATCATAGCAAGGATAACAGATATAACAGTTCAGATAGTGGAACATATTATATCTTTATAGAGAGTTTGGACAGCAACGTTGGAAAACTGCACTCAATGGTAATCGGCAAAATTATATTTCAGCACAACAATGCTTACAAAAGCGATGTTCTCACCACTATTTACACCGCAAAAAGACGACTTAAAATACAAACAAGCTTTGCAGGCACTGCCAGCTCTATAGTACAATTAGACGCCTTGAAATCCATAAATAAAGAAGCTTATAAACCAAACTTCCTCAGCCACAAACAGGGCATTATAAGAAACGTGGACATTACCTTGAGTGAGGAGGAACTGAAAGAAGAAATAGTATCCCCACTCCCAGTAATGCGCATCAAACGAGTTACAAAAAAGGTCACAAACGAATCAAGAACGAGCGGTTCCCATTCCAGTCTGCTTAGTCACTTTCCAGGCGTAGTGCTTACACTCCCACGTGACAATACTAGGTACACCTTGTAAAGTGGAACGATCGCTGTCCCAGTAACCCAGTGTGGAATCTGTTTACGTCTAGAACACCGACAAGGAAAATATAAATCACGTAAAGCTCGTTGTAGTAGATGTGCCGGCCCTCATTTGGAGACCCACTAAAACACTGCAACTGTGTGCTGTGCCCTCTGTCGGGTCAACATTACGCCACAGATAGGAGCTTCCCGATAGCAAAACAAGCAACAGATTACAGAACATGGGCCCCGACGTAGATCAGTGAACACGAGGGTATACCTTAGTAGTTCCAACTACGCCACAAAAAAGCAGCCATATGAAATTCCCACCTTTAACAGCACAACAACCGCAACGCCCACTCTATCCGCAGACAACACAACAGGCAATGATCCCCAAACTACAGGCTCTGCAACAATGTGCAGTACAACAGTCTCAGCAACAACAGATCAATCCTCGCCCCTGGATGCTGCTCATCAATCCGCCCTACCACATCCAGTACCAAGTGTACGCCCCACCTGTCAGCAAGAGGCATCCACTCTCAACATAACCTTCTCCCCCGTCCAGCAACGAGTGTTTGCTCCTCAGCAGCCACCAAGTTCTGCCATCACGCATAATCCATATCCTCCCCGACCCCATTCATTTCTGCCCTATGACTCGAACAGATTACAAAGGAAATATTCCAGTTTATTATGTACATTATCACCTCACCTCAATCATCTAGCTTCGGAAACCTATTCATCATATGCGAGCTACTGTTCATACTGCCAAATAAGTTCAACGGCTCTCAAATCCTGCAATGGAACGCTAGATCGGCCATCTCCAACAAAGAAAGTCTGGAACACGAGCTTCGACAAAAAAATATTAAAATAGCTGCATTCTCTGAGGTTTGGTTAGAGGAAACAATAAACGTAAGGTTTAAGAACTACTCCTCTACCTGAGCCAACCGGCCGGATGGAAAAGATGGAGGTCTTTAGAACCACAATGAGTGCAGACGCTCACATTCAGGCTGTTACAGCTAGAATACAAGCTTCTGCATTTGAGTTTAGATACCTTTCGATCTACTGTAAAACCAGTAAGACCATAACGCAAGAGATATGTAATACTCTGATAAGCCCACTAAACCCACCACTGCTGATTTGTGGAGACCTTAACGCACGAAGTATCACATGGGGATGCATCTTTACTAATAAACAGGGGCAGGTCATCTTAGAGAACTGCGATTTGTACAGTCTGTCAATCCTGAATGACGGCTCTCCCTCCCATCAGCGGCGGATATCACGCTGAGCTCACAATCTATAGCTACACACATTACAAGACCCATTGTTCTCAAACCACTTTCAAGTACTCATAAACCATCTTCCATGGAAAGGCCCATATCCCATTCCATCAAGTAAGTGTAGCAAAAAAGCAGCCAACTGGTCAATATTCGACGACATAATGTTCGAGGCCATTTCCAGCACAGAAAATAAGCCCTGGAGGACTATAACCTCTTCATTAAAGCCATAGAACGTAGATAAGCTTAGCCAAAGAGGCATGCATTACTGGTCAAAACATCACACCATCATAAAACAACAAAGACTACTAGGCAGTAATAGTTAACCACGCTTATCAGCAATGTACCACGAGTTTGGAAGAAACGAAAAGAAAGAGAGGAAAGCAGTATGCTTTGATACAGATTCACCCATCACGACGACCTTAATTCACAGAATTACACCTAGCATCCGATGAGATTTAACCATGGCGATTTCCGCAAACAATTCTTCCGTATGCATGCAGCAAACACACCATCCTGCCAATGTGATAGACAAACACCAGAGGGCTTGAACTATATATTCTTTAAGTTTTCTTACCATCGCCAGCAACAATAAACATTTATCAAATCACTCGTACGAGCACAGCAGCCACTTCCAACAAATATCACAACTTTACTTACTACAAATAACAAAAAAATCTACATTATCATCAGAGACTTTTTAAAGAACGATATATATATATAGTATAACTTAAGGTTATGAGTACACAATTTCAAAACCCACACACAAATTAATTACGTGGAGATCACCCAATCTTAGACAGGGTGAATATCAAATCGAATATGTCGCAAATTCCAAGAAAAACGCAAAAGAAATTCTTAACGTCAGAACTCGCAAAGGGGCCTTTGAACCTGACCATCATCTTCTCCAAATAAAAACGAAATTCCAACCCAATAGAAGGCTAAAACGTCCACCAAGGAATATTAGATCAGATCCGGAATACCTAAAACTCAACAAGGACAAAATCATTATGCAAATTAATCAGGGAAAATCAACGGACTGGAAGGGACTAACACAGGAAATTCAGGAAGCCATGAAATTAGGACAACCCCCTCGCATCAGGAAACATCGCTGGTGGAATGCGATGTGCGATCAAGCACTCGACAACCGAATAACGCCCTGGAAAAAATTTTACAGTTACAAAAATGTGGAGAATTGGGAGAACTTCCTTGAAACTCAAAAACAGACTTCAAAAATAATTAGGAAGGAAAAAAGGAGATATGACAACAAAAAAACCACACGAAATTCAGCAGGATTTCACCAAAAATAATACAAGAGATTTCTATAAGACCTTTACAGACAACCTACAGGGGTACCAAGTGCCAACCTTGTGCTTTAAAAGGTCTGATGGCTCACTGGAAGGCAATACAAAAAATAACTGCAAACTTTTAGCTCAATATTTCAACACCCTTCTTAATTGCGAGTCAGCCCAAGAAAAACTAGATGTCACCGTCCCAGCATTCAAACACCCGAACCCCAAGGCCCCAGATCTTAAAAAAATTACTGAGTTAATCAAACAGCTAAAAAACAACAAAGCACCAGGACAAGATGGGATAATCGCTGAACTCAGGAAACTGAATGATCCTACATTAACGCAGAAACTTCACCATTTAATTTCAGACATATGGACAACAGAACAAATATCAGATGACTGGAAATGCGCTCTGATCCACCCGTTACACAAAAAGGGTGACAAGATGGACATCAACAACTACAGAGGGATCTCTCTGCTCCCAGTTGCTTAAAAAATTCTCTCTAAAGCACTCTTAAACAGGTTAGAACCTCAAGCGGATCCACTAATTGGTGAATACCAGGCCGGATTCAGGAAAAGTCGATCATGTGCTGAACAGATCTGGAGCTTAAAGACAATATTACAAATGAGAAAGTGTAGAAATATAGTAATTACATTCATCGACTTCAAAAAAGTATATGATTCAATAGACCGTGAAACCCTCTTTAAAATCATGGAAGAATTCGGGATTGACCGCAAGACCCGAAAAATAATAGAGCAGACACTTACAGGAACAACGTCCAGAGTGAAATTCATGGGCGAAGTCTCAGAGCCCTTCGAAATTAAAACTGGAGTCCGACAAGGGGATGGGCTATCCCCAATCCTCTTTAATATGGTTCTGGAAAAGATTATCAGGGAATGGTAACCTCATGTGAAAGGCATCCAAATTGGTATCAAGAAAGAAAACCGAATTAGACTTAAATGCCTTGCGTTCGCAGACGATATTGCAATAATCACAGACAACAGAACTGAAGCGATTCACGCAGTGGAAAAACTACATGAAATAGCACAAAAAGCCGGATTGCAAATATGAAAAACAAAACAGTATTTGGAAATACGACCAGAAAATAAATCTCCCTTAGTTACGAAATACGGCAAAATTGCTCAAGTCGCCCATTTTAAATATATGGGTGAAATTATACAATCCTCAGGGCTAAACCGAATCGCCAATGAACAAAGAGTCACCAAGCTTCAAAGGGCCTACAGGCTAACGTGGAACTACTACAACAAGAAATGCATTTCAGTAGATGCAAAATTAAGGCATTATAAAACAGTGATTCTTCCAGAAGCAACCTACGCAGCCAAAACAATAGTAATTGATGGTCATTCCAAAATTAAAGAAATAGAAAAAAAGGAACGAAAAATTCTGAGGAAGATATATGGGGCAATAAATAGAAATTGCATTTGGATGAAGAGGCCACGGAATGAACTCTATCAAAAGATCAACACAATAGCAGAAGAAATCTACAGGATGGAAAACACTAAAATAGCAAAGAAATTACTTGACATCATAACAAAGAGTAAATGCGGTACGGAATGGCTAAAAGAGGTCCACAGGGACCTACAACGGATCAACATAGAAAATCTCTAAGACCACATTGAGTGTCATAAGAAGATCACAAATGCTAATTTGGAGCAAAGAACAACACGACAACCTGGAAAGAAATGGACAGATAAACGGAAGAGAGAGCACTCGGAGAGGATGAAGATATTTTGGGAAGAAAAGAGGAAAAACAGCTGAAGATTAAATTGTAATTTCAAGTTTAATCGCTCTCTTAAAGGGGAATAATCGCAAATAATAATAATAAAATAGTATATATAATGTATTAACATATTTGTAAAACTAATGAAACAATATGTCTGTAGAGCTATCAAGCTGACTGTATGGTGTATCAAAAAATAAGTTCATTAGTCAAATATGTATATTATCGAAGTTGGTAGCTCTATCAGGGAACTACGAGCTGTTATAAGTTTAATAACTGTATTTTTAGCTTCAGATCTTTTGCTGTGTTGCTAAGAATGAGGGATCATTAGGGTTCCGTCCCCAACGGCAACGGCGGGAAACGGAGAGCTCTGTTACTGATGCTGCGCTGTCTGTCCGTCTCACACAAGTCTCCAGCATTTGAATGGATGGCTCCAAATTTTCACAACCAAAACCGAATGAATTTAAAATTTGGTAAAATTGTAATTTTAGAGTATTTCATGGAAATAGAGGGACTAGAAAAAATATTTTTTTTTTCTGTCATCAGCGTGTGGATTATAGATATTTAGAGCTCGTTAAGCACAGAACTAGAGGTTTTTTTTCTATTTTTTTCACTATAAGATAGAGATGTCAGCAGCCGTCAGAGTATCTCAAAATCGGCATTATCTTGGAACTTGAAATTTGTCCCCAAAATCCATCATATCCTATATTTAACGGCGAATACTACAATCAAATCCAGTTCTTAAGTTCCGAGAAAAACAAGCAAAAGTTTTTATTTCGAGGTTTCTTTTCCGCATAGTGATTCAATTTTACTGACAATTTCTTTTAGTTAAAAAGTTTAATACTCTTTTCTCTCTCTTCCTCTCTGATTCTGCCACCAAGGACAATGTAGATACTGGCCGCCGAGGGTGGCCAATGTGAATCATGGGGAGGAGGGGAAGTCTAACCAGGCATGTGAGGCCCCGCGTACCTAATCTAAGTCTCGTGTTGCCTTTTGTCTACGAAACGTGTAACTTTGTGTGTTCCATATTATCAACGCATTTTTTGTTTGTAAAAATGTGTAGTTTATGAGACGGAGGTTAGGAACGTGGAGGAATACGCGGCAAATTGAAACTCTTTCACCAGGTCGTAAGTCCAAGTGAAGTTGCTAAATATTTTATAACGAAGATTAATATAGTAGTTCTCCTGTTTCTGGAACATAAAACAACGCAGTGAGATCTACTACAGATTTTAATGACATGGAACATTCACATCTGTTACACCCTCTATTGTATCCATTCAGTTACTTAAACTGATCAACTCACAAACTACAGGAAAACCTCGAAACACAAAACTGTGAAAGAACTATTGATATATTCCCTGTACATTTTGCCAAATGAAGTCTCTAAATAATTTTTTAGCGTCACCCAGCACAAATCGTGTATGGAAAGAGAAAATTCTTTCTCGTACTTGAAATTTCCATTCGTATACGAAATTACTGATACTTATTGCATAGGTCACAATAAGAAAGCCAAATGGTTAATATTGCTTAAAAGTACGGGTGGTAGAATATTAATTGTAATGTTACTAACACGTCAAGACTCTGATATAAATGTCTGTAGTATATATAAGTTGAATGAATAATTCGCCAATGTTGTATTTCAAAATCCGAGGTATATCTTATCAATGAGGATCATATAATTATGGTAGGGGTAGTGGAAATTTTCCAAAAATTGCAATTATTTCGTTGATAAAGTTACTGATAGCATTTTAAAAAGCACTTCTTACAGCAATGAGAGTTTTGTAGGTTTCTTTGAGCATTGTGATCAACCCTGTGGTCATGAAAAAACGTATTCATAGGGCTCTGAAGCGTACATCGTACCCGATTGAAGAAACGCGAATTTGTATGATAGATGTATCTTCAAGGAAATAGAAGCTAAGGCTAATGATTGGCAGTAGCATCACATAGTATGGTTGGATATGTACCCTATTTCAGTGTTAGGTGGTTACATCAGAAGCATACAGTAGGCGACCTCAGTTGTACAAAAATTAAGAAATTACAGTCTGAACTAGCACTATTTCAGCAAAATACTAGGAGCATTTCAAATAAAATTGATGAGTTTGTATTTCCATCGGAGAAACTACAAAATTATTTAATCTGGATGTAAACATCACTGTCTCAAAAAATCTTAAATATTTCTCCGCCTGCTTAGTTGATGTAAATTTGCATCATATTTTCATACATCACAGATTAGAATGGTTCAGCAATGTATACTTACTGTAAGAAAATATTTAAACTAAATCTTTAGATTTGAGAAATAGAATAAGATTCTGAATGTTTTGCAGAACAGTTAAAACAATTTTTAAGCTCTGACAGTTTATGCGTATGGTAACATCAAAATATTTTGTAGTAAACTATAAACAATTCTGATAAATTTATTACAAACTGAAAACGAAGTACGTAACCGTAATAATTTCAACATAAATTTGATCTAGAATATTACTAAAGAGACTGATTCACAGCAATGCTTAAACGATTAAGTTTTGACCATTAAATGGCGATAAATTCATTAAAAAGTAAGCTTCTGAATGAGGAATGGACCATTATGTTTAAAATGACAGGAATAAAAAATAAATTTCAATATTTTCACCAAAGGTTCACGTAAATTTATGATAATTACCTCCCTATAACTTTATACGTGTGTCACAAATACATAAAAACGACTAATGTAATAATAGGTGTTGAACATTTTATTATAATCTTCAAGTATACAAGAGAACAATAGCGGGCATACACGATGTATCTATCAATGCAATTGAATGGATTAAAACAATAGATCTAGAGATATAATATTGTACGAGATTGCGACATGCACATTTGCCAGCACCTTTTCTATGTTTTATTAAATATTATACGGTAAGGAAATAATTGACATAAGAGAAAACTTTATGTAAAAATTAGGAAGACTGATTCATTACAAAATTTTCTGTAGAATGTTAAGAAAAGTAATTAAAGAAGCTACACATCTTATCATAAACGGACACAACAGATACTGCAGTAGAATGTGTATGGAACATTAATTTTGAAAAATGTACTGAACCATCCTCTGAACGAAAACAACCTATTTTCCATAGGATATATTATTAACGATATCATAAATGAAGTATTTTTCTTTATTTCTTAAATACAGGAACCTGATTCATGAGTAAAGGTTATATCCAATTTTACAAAAAGTTTAAGATTCGCTAGAAGTATCATGACCTCAAAGTGTGACGCCTGTCGCAGGTACGTGGAGAATTATTAGAATGATTGTGGCTTGTAGTTGGTGTAAGAAGTGGTTTTATTGGACATGTAGTGAAGAGGAAACACGGGAAAATAGATAAGGTTTCCCATTGTTTTGTTCACTTTATCTTAGCGATGAAATGATGAGGGAGATGGGGGAAACAGGGAGTTGTGCGAAAAGGTCGGTACTTAGGATGTGGAGGGTAGGATTGTGGAGGCTCAGCCTGTGGGGTCTCCGCCGGTGGAGGCTCCGCTTGTGGAGAAAAGCATTAGTTATGTCTTGGGGGTAGTGCCGTGGACACCATTGGTAGGTGGGTTTTCTCTATACATGGCCTACACCTAAATTGAAAGAGCAAGGGGGTTCTTTCTGAGGTGCCAGCTAAATCCCAATTCCAGTCATTATGGGGGTCAGGACTGTGCCTTTTTTGGGTTAGGGACTGTTTTTGAAAGGAAGGAAATAGATAATCAGAGAGATAATGACTGTAGATCAACGAGGGGAAAAATCACAAATGCGAAAGAAATAGATGACGCTATTGAAATGATAACTGACGTGAGCAAAAATGGGAAGGAGAAGAGTAATACTGATAATATCACAAAGCCAATAATAAGAGTATTACTGGTAAATTGTTGAAGTATAATGACAAAAGTAATAGAATTTTAGAATTTGCAAACTTAATAGAGATACACGAACCAAAGTAATTACAGGCGTAGAGTATTGGTTAATAGAAGAAGTACGAGACAATGATGTTTCCCCCGACGCGACGGTGGAGGAGTGGTGGTACTGGTAAGCAAAGACCACTACAGTTCACTGCTGTTCATAGATCATGACCATGAGTTACTTGAAACAGAATTCTGGGCTGGCAAAAAAAAAAAAAAAAAAAAAAAATCAAAGTGTTGCTCCTTACCTTAGTGGAAGAATGAATATGAAGATATGGCTCTTGGGGAGAAATTAAACCCCTTATTCAGAATTCAGAAGTGGGAGAAGAATGGTCATTATGGGGAATTAAATTTAACAGGTGTAAACTGTGTAGGAAATAAGATTAATAACACAAGGGAACAGACATTTATAGGTACCTCAATAAGGGAAGGACACAATGGGGCAAAATATGTTGGATACATTCCTAATAAAGCCCAATGATAACATTGTGAGGTGTCAGGTAATTGAAGAAATAAGTGATCATGAAGCAGTTCTGATTAATATTAGAATATTGAGTAAACCAGTGGCCAAAATTGAAGGGAGAAATAAGAACGATTATAAAAAGGCACAGAATTTGAAATTGAAGAGATATTTCAGGAAAAAGATGGCAGAAGTACTGTGAATTCGAGGTGGGAAGAGCTTAAGGAGATAGTAAGAAAGGGAGAAGAAACGTTTATACCTAAAAAGAAAATGAAGAGAAATAAAGAACCTACGTACTATAATAAGAAAGTAAGGAAGTGTCTGGTAAAAAGATAAATTAACAGAGTTGAGATACAGCAAGGCAGTGGGGAATACTTCAAAATCTAAGCAAAGAATTAACAATATCAAAGAAGGTGGCTAAAGGTGTGTCTATGAAGAGTACTATCGGTCCGGACTCCGGGTATCCACTGAGAGATGCAACTGGAAATTTCTGTGGCTATGTTAGAAAACTGAGGGGAAAGAAGGTTGATGAGAAAATTGTAGATAAGGATAGAGAAGAAGAACGGGAGAGATTTTAAGTAACCGGTTTAGTGTGACCATTAAGGATAATGAATCAGGAATGGAAGGGTGTAAATCCACATAAATAGATAGAAATGAGCAGACTAAAAATTTTGAAATTCATCTTAAGGATATCATGAGAGAACGAAGAAAGCTAAAGAAACATAAAGGGCCTGGTACAAATAATATTACTATCCATGTATTGTATATAGAAGGATGTGACATCGTACCTTATCTTGAAACGTTATTTAAATTGAGTTTGGATACTTGCTGCTTACCAGAGGACTAGAAAAGTGCGATAGTAGTAACGGTACTTAAAGAAGGGGTAACAAATGGGGTCGAAAATTATAAGCAAATCAGTTTGACGTCAGTGGTAGGTAAGTTACAAGCACATCACAAATGTATGTGAGGAATGTAAGTGGTTTTCAAGTCGACAGCATGTTTTTAGACAAGAATATTCATGCAAATCTCATTTAGTAGGATATATGCATGATGCATGATATTTCGGATAAAATAGACAAGGGAGACGAAATTTATAGTGTGGCACTAGATCTTTCAAACACTTTTGACAGAGTGAGCTATAAAATGGTGATGAATAGGGTAAAAACTATTGAAGTGTATGAAAAAGGTTTTTTGCTGGGTAGAAGAATTGTTAAATGGTAGAAAGCAGAAAGTTAGGGTACAACACGCAGTATCAAAAGATGTGAAACTGGAAACAGGTGTGCCACAAGTTAGTCTTTCGAGACCATTGCTACTCATTATTCTAATGAATGTTTGTGTTGATCCTTTACTATCAGAAGTTAGATTGTTTACAGATAACATAATGTTAAGTAATAGGATCAAAACGATAGAATGTGACCATCTGCAGGGTGATCTGGACAAGCTATCTAGCTGTGTAGGTCAACATGGGTTTACGATAAATGCAAAGAAGAGTCAGCTTATGAAATACAAAAAAAAAAAAGAGATTGATTATGAATATAGGGTGGGGAAGGAATTGTTTGTTGAAGATTTGAGATGTAAATACCTTCGAATAACACTAGATAACAAACTCAACTGGGCAGGACACATTAGACAGTCAGTAGGAAAAGTTTTCGAAATCCTTCACTTGCTGGAGAGAGTGATGAATGTATGTATCAGAGAAATAAGGGAATTCCAGACCATTGCTTGAATATGGTAACGTTTCAAGGGACCCATATTTTTGGAATCAATACAGAAATTGGGGGAGGGGTGCAAAGAAGGGCTGCTAGATTTGTCTCTGGAAATTACCGCAGAACACAATTAGTAACCGATATGATAAAGCAGTTGGAATTTTATTCATTGGTAGGTAGGAGGAGGGTGCACAGAGTCATTGGAGTGTACAAAGCGTATATTGGTGATGAAGCATTGAATGATTTTGTTGTAAGAATGAGGAGTGGTGCATGGAAGGGAATGGATGACCATGATCACAAGCTGGCACTTGATTTCATGCGCAGGGGCGTGAGAAAATTTTCTTTCGTAGGTGAAGTAGTTAGGGATTGGAGTAAGTTACAAAGAGAAATGATGAATAATTTACCATAAACGCTAAAAGAATTTAAAGTTTAAATGTTTAGAGGATGAATGTAGGTGGGTACAAGAAAGAGGAAAAATGAATGTGTACGGATATTGCCACCGGAACAAGCGCTTCATCGCAATTAAATTGAATTTAAAAAAAATCTAAACAACTAAAATGAAACCTAAAAAACAAATTTCAGATTTGAAAGCGGACATTATATTGACAATGTGATTCATCTACTATTGAGGATAATTTTTAAAAAAGGAAATATATACATGGTATTAAGCTATGAAACGTTGGTAAGGCTTTTGAGTGAATTTGTTCCATCCCACCTCTAATGACGTTAGCCGTCGACAAGGCTTAAAGCTATAAGTAAAAAAAAAAAAAATAAGAATTTGTTGAGGTAGTTCGGGATCGAAATTATAGGTAGCAAATAACCAAAGTTGAAGGAATTGTATAGCTAGCTATATGTCCCCGTTTTTGTGGAAATAGCAATAGAATGCTCAGAAACTACAACTGGATTTATTGGCAGACAGCAAGTGGTTATTTACAAGACATTCGTCATCGGCCTCGGTAGCAAAGGGGCTATAGCAGAAGTCCCCAAACATTTTATACCGTCGACCCCTTCATTGAATATTTGCCTTCTTATCGACCCCCGCCCCCCCCCCCCCAAACCCATATTAAGTATTTCATAAAAACATTAAATATTTTTGGCATTTCTGATGTTAAGCAATAAGGAGACATGTGTAACAACCCATTTAAAGAATTTATGGTTCCCATATCTTCTAAAATCCACCCAATAACATTTACAAAAAGGAAGATAATGTTCACTTTTATTGTAATCTTAAAAAATAAAAATAAAATTATTGACAGATACGTACGAGTAATAAAACGTAAAATACAGTTTTTTTTTGAAAATTTAATATAAATTATATTGGTTGGATAAATCTCCTACTGTCACCTTGCGACTACTATTGAATACCTTAAAAATATGTTAACAAACCTTTTTATTTAAATAGTTGATGTTAGTGGCACAGATGTAGCTGAAGAGCAGCACTAAGATGTTTGATATTCGGTCTCAAATCACAATGGTTTTCCAGGTTCAATCCGTTCCTCTGTTTTGTTAAAATTTCGTTCCCGTGGTTAAAACTAGCTTCAACCACGCAAGTAAAAAATGTTCGGCCTCTGCTCTGAGCTTGGGGTATTTAGCAGCAATATGAACATTGCTCCAAAATTCAATGAGGTTCCTAGTTTTTAACAACGCTTTAGCTTCGAGATCTACACATATTTCAGTCAGCTCATCTTCTAATCCGAATTTCGAATTTTTATTGGAATATTTCCATTTTTTCCTTATACAGTTTAACCGACCCTATTAAGTATTAATCGATCCCCTTTCGACCTTCGTGTATTAATCGACCCCTTGAGAACTCTTACCGACCCCTTGGGGTCGATATCGACAAGTTTGGGGACCCCTGGGCTAGAGTAATGGCTCCGCATGCCGCATATCTTCGGTTGGAGTCCGACCGAGGGCATGGGTGTTTAAATGTTGTGTGTGTTAATGTCAATTTTTAATTTAAGGGGAAAAACGTTTAACTTCCAAATAAAGGGAAATTTACAAAAAAAAACAGTTGGCAACATCAACTTCTGCATTTCAGTAGTTTCACTAATTTTAATATGCAAATTTTGGTACCTTTTTTGCTACTTCTGCTACATTTTGTAATGTACAAGTCATCGATAGACATTAATAATTGAGTTTGTGTTAGATTACAAAGGACTGGATACTTTTTATAGATACATCCAAAATTAATTTAAAGGCAGAACTACTCCACAGTTGGAATGTAATTTCTTCCGTCCGTGGATTACTTTACGGAAAGATGTAATGACGTGTCTGATGAACACGGTGAGAGGTTCTATAAGGACAGCATGACAACGGTACAGAGGGAAGTTGATGACTGCCATTCGGACTAATCGTTGCTGAAATATTATTTGGGGCTGCAAAGACATTCACCATAAAAGGAAGGAATAAGTAAGAAAAAACGCATTTATTGCTCAGGTTTTTCATTTTTTTTTAACTCTATGTACAATGATTGATATTTAGTAGTTCATCTGTTGATTTAAACATGTTTTCTATAACCTTTAGGATGACTAGAGTTTAACGTTCTTCAACAAATAGTTTAAAAAATTACAATCACCCATTACAAATGGAAGAAATCTAAAATTAGTTAAGAAGATCTAGCACATTGATTTCCGTAAAAATCTCAACAAACATATACAGATTTTTTTTTTTTTTTTTTTTTTTTTTTTTTTTTTTTTTTTTTTTTTTTTTTTTTTAGAATAGAGATTGAATGAAGAATTTGTGATAATATTTGGAAAGTAAAAAAGGATGCCAACTGTAAATTATCACTTAATATCAGACGTATGGAATTTCCAATAATTTATTTATAGGATACAGAATCAGAGACAGAGATAAATTATCTAAAAGGTGTTAAATAATATAACTCAAATTAAATTAAATATTTTTATATTTTTCATACATATATATAAATTCTTTGTCCATAGGTATGTAAGATAAAAGTTTTAATTTTCGAGCATCAATGTTAGCGAAAGTTTTGATTAGATTGTTACTTAACATGCGTCAGAATAACAACTGACATTTAACGTTACAGCAGAGGGCACGAATAATTTAGTTTTTTTTTTCTTTTTTCAAAATAATTTAAACTGTGTCCAGTTATTGAAATTATTAAATCGTTTGAACGGAAATAGTTTAACACTGATCACGATCTGTGCAGCCTACACTATTATAAAAAGCAATATTACGTGGCATAATGTAAGTTTATAATATTTATTTTAAAATCCTTTGCTTTCATTAAGCAATATTACTGAGGCTGTTATTTCAGCAACATATAACTGTGTCAGGCATTCAAACGTTGTAATATCAGTCTCAATGACGGATAACAAAAAAGAAAGGTGTAAGAACCCGTGAAGATTTTTGATCAAATTTATATCGCGATGCATTATTGCCACTGAAATGCGATACAGTACATGTATTAATACGCACGAGATTGAAGTATTGTTTTTCTGGCGGAAAGTTTAGCGTAGTATGTGGTTAGGTTGAAATGCAACCTGGACCCGAATGAAATGGAAACCTTTTGCTACAGAGTAAGTCACGAGGAATTACATTGAATTCTACTTTACAACAATCCTATTTACTTAAGCAATTGCTAAGAAATGAACTGTCAGAACACTGAAAGAAGAGTACGTATTTCGTTTAAATTGGCATATTAATTATCACTACTTTTTTTACTCAAATCATTACTTAGTTTGAATGAAAGAAGTTCCAAACTGACCGCGATCTATGAAGCCTAAGCCACAATTAAAACTAATATTACGTGACTTAACATAGGTTGATAAGAATTATTTTTTGTATCCTTCGTTTTCACTGGGGTCATTGTTTCAACCGCATGTAAACTGTGTCATCAGTTAAAACATCGATTTTCATCATAGATAATAAGAAAAAAAAGATGTAAGAAAACATGATGCAGGGAATATATTAATTAGCGTGTGACTGAAGCTTTGATATTTTAGCGACAATATCAGGGGAGATTGTGGTTAGGCTGAAATGCATCCTGAACCAAGATTACAAATTAAACTTTTTGCTACAGCATAAGGGACGAGAATTACATTAAGCTTTGTTTATAAGCAACTGCAAAGAGATTAATTGCCAAAACACTCCTCTAAGCCCGTCATTATTGAAGGGCTTTGAGGCTTGTTAATAACAACAAAGTAATAAAAACAACAATCACATCAACATTTCCCCAACTAAAACACTCATTTTAGACGTGATAAGGCACCATTTGCCTTGTCTGATGGGAAGCTGGAAGCAATTATTATTAATTTAATTGCTATGGAGCACATGGTGTTGTAGAAATTTCTCTAGTCATTTTACCCTTTTTTTTAAATTATCTTATATACTTTGAGTTTTAAATTCCACCACCCCCCAAACCACTATATCAGATTTACGAATTTTAATTTTAAATTGCTTCAGTGTTTGTGGTAAACTACCCATCACATGGTAATTTATTCCAATCCCCGACACCTTTACCCGTAAAAGAAAATTCCCCGCACTTATGCTCGAAATCGAATGCCAGCTTGTGGTCATGGTCATCTCTTCCCTTCCATGTACCACTCCTAACTCTTCAACCAATATCCTTCCAAGCCTCACCACTAACGTATAAGGAGCAAACAAACATCAAGAACAAAACTGAAGACAGCATTAACGGCAATTACACTAATTACTCTACTTGAATCTACAGGTCAATGAATGGAAATGGTTGGAAGACATTAATGTCACCGACGAACCTAACAGTTGACGAAAAGAAGAAGGTGTTATTCAAAAGAAACCTTCTGCACGTTAAAGTGAGTGAAAAACATTTATGTAAAAATTTTAAAAAATTAATCAATGTCTTCATCACTAGTATTATTTATCCATTTATTTTCAATAATTATAACGTTAGTATACTGGTGTTTTTTTTTTAAACTTTTCCGTTAAGCTATTTGTAGCATTTGTGATGCATCATATTAGAATATCGTGGTTTTTTTCATTTATTATCCCTTTTCCATCCTTCAGTGTTGGAAAATAGGTGAACGATTTACAGAAAATTAGTATGGTGGCTGGCCACATAGTTTAAAATAGAATTTAAACCACGGAGTGTAAAGGCGCAGCTCATATGAGCAAGTAAAACTCTTTAACAATCCGAGCCCCACCGAAATTTGTACTCAGGAGCCCAAACGATGAAAGAAAGCATTTCTGGAAACGGAAACAGGCACCTCCTCTGGCAATGGAATACTCCAAAGTCAGAGACCTACAAAAAGAGATACGGGTGTCAGGAAAACTACCCATCTATGAAAACAGATACAAGCTTTCGCTCATAGTAGCTAAAATAAAAGACGATTCATGCCAGTATAAAAATGCCATCGATCACATCGTACAAGTTCAAGAGTTTCTGCAAGAAACGTCGCCAACGAAAGCTATATACACGGACGGAGCGAAGAACGAAATGGGGACAGGCTGCGCTTTCATAGACCCCAAAACAGGAGACTTCGGATACTACAATCTCAACCACCAAGCATCCGTAATGACAGCTGAACTTACAGCAATCCTGGAAGCCTTAAAATATGCGGGAGGAAGTAGGGAAGATAAGATTATTATATTAACCGACTCTCGTTCAGCAGTAATGATACTGAAGAACCACATAGCCCAGCGTCACAACAACCAACTAGTCTATGATATAATGAAGGAAGCAGATAAGCTACAAAGCAGGGAGAAAGAAGTAACAATAGCATGGGTTAAAGGCCACTGTGGTATGCGAGGAAACGAAATGGCAGACAACCTAGCCAAGAAAGCTATCACGGACGGAGTAAGACGCCCACACAAGATACCTGCGTCGGACCACCTGAAGAAATTCAAAGAAGCACTGAGATCTAGATGGGAAGACGAGTGGGCACGTACAGCAGAGTACAAAGGAAGTCATTACAGGGAAATCCACCCGCATATACCTAAATCACATTGGTACAAAAAATGGAGGGTAACCAGAAAATTTTATGTAACAATTATGCGTCTGAAAGCCAACCATGGAGCCTTTAAGAAACACTTACACCGCATCGGAGCCCAAGAGACGCCTTACTGTGAGTGTGGAGAAGTGGAGGACACCAACCATCTGTTATTAGGATGCCCGATGAGAAGAGCAGCAACAGAGAAGCTCGTCAAGAAACTACGCGACCTGGGTTACGTGGGCCCAACCAGGGTCACCACACTTCTGGCCACTGAGGACGTCAGAACGTATAAAATAATATATGAATTTTTTATGACGATGGGAATTACAATATAGATATGTTTCTGAGATTATGTTGTATATTGTATGGGACAGGGAAATTGGGAAAGCATGTAATTGTATATGCTATACTGTAAATTAAAGTCTGTTTAGTATTAGTGTAATATACGAAATCATAAATTTTTTATAATGTAATTGTATATGTCATGTTAACTCTGCTTAGTATTAGTATCTGCAAATACATAATGTAAAATTGTATACATAGGATGGCTGTATGGTCAGGAAACCAAAAGCCAATAAATAAAATTAAAAAAATAAAAACATTTTTTTCTTTGCCTTGGTCCCATAAAATAAGAAATTATGTTTATTATTCTTCTTGTTATTACTTCTTACTACCACTTTTTATCATACTGATATGAGCAACACGTGTAGCAAAATTCAAATAAACATTTCTTCTGTTAATTTTACTCAGTGATAATGTAGGTAAAAAAAATTTCTAAGACTGAGAAAATATTGATTTTGTTCTTCTGTCATATTTCTCTTGAAATCAGTATTTGAACTTAGTTCGATATTCCGGCATTTTAAAAGCATGCGCAATTTTCCTCTTATTTTTTCCAATATTATTATTATTATTATTTGCTCCTTTGAACCAATAGTCTTCGATGAACGCTCTCATCTTCTATGTACGACATATGGGTCTAGTTTAGAAAGAGCAAGTAGGCATTTCTTTTAGTGGAGGGATATCTGGGGTTTATATAATCGCTGTTGTGAAATTATGTGGGGAGGTTCTGTTTATTATTCACTAGATGCGAGCCCGTCAAAAATGACGGACGGAACGCCATATTCTGGCAGTTCATTTATTTATTTATTGCAGTTGGTTAATTATACGGAATTATTATTACATAATGCTATTGGCCTTGATTTTGCAATGTTCTACGTATTTAATTTGCTGTTCACATAGCAATATAGCAGTAACTTCTACTGAATTAATGACGACGGAAGTAAAGAACCAATAAAATTAAAAACAAATTAGGAATCCCGAAAACTTTTGCTATCCATGTAATATCAGTTTTATTCCTGTCCAGGCACAATTCAGCACGATACGTATGGAACTACTTTCACCCGCATTAATTAACACCTTCAGTAACATGGCGCTTATGGAAGCAGTTTACTTGGTTTGTAAAACTCATTTCAGAGTGAATTATGCTGTAACAAAATGTGTCTGGGATTCTGGTCAACTTAAACCACAACCTCCACTAATATTGCTTTCGGAAATCATAGCTTCAATTACCCTCATATGAATAACGACGGGCATCACCTGTGGTGGTAGAAGAAATTTATTCATGAAAAGCTTGTAAGGAGAAATGAATAACGATCGGGTCTACTGGAGATCGCGATTCCGCCAAAATAACATTCAGTAATGACGTCATTATACTGCTGTAGTCAATAGCAAGCCATATTATTTTCAAGCAGTAATTCCGTTGTAATACAGCCAGTAGACTACCATTATTTTCAAGCAGAAATTAGGTTGTAATACATCCTGGACTGGCATAATACAGTTAAATGTACTTCCGAAAATATTTCTAGAGGATTCTTGCGTTTTACCACTGCAATTCCTGGCGGATCTCCAGTAATCCCGATTTATCTACTTTACTTTATTTTACTTTAAATGACGGAAAGTATAATATCAAAAACGGATAATTGTTATTTATTTGAAAGATGTTTTTCGCTATTCGTACATTTCGTGTAAACTTTCTCTGAGTTTTTAATAAACTTCATTGTTTTTTATCTTTTGCCAAAAAAATTCTTAGGTTATTTTTTACCCTAGTACTTATAACTGATACAGGTAATATAACGTAAACATAGAATACCCTTCTCCTTACATGAATTTTTGCATCTGGTTGTCGTAGATAAATAAAAAGCAATATGTAAATTTAAACGAACGCACTAATTGTAACTTTGTGACACATAATTGCCTCGCATTAATTTTTTTTCCCTGCTCTCCGTATTTCTAATATCTCTGCTCACTGCTATTTTGCGGCAATAATATCGCTGTTCAATTGCGAGTGTCACATCGCTTATACAGTAAACAGTCATATACTTGATGATTTAAATCTAATAAAAAAGTTATTTTAAATCTCATTTAATAGCTAATACACGTATCAAAAACTAAGGGTATCACATATAATAGTAATAGGAATTTATTATGGAAAAGCTTATAATATAAGGAGAAACGAATAAGTCAGTTTTAATGATATCTTTCGTTATATTTGGTTAAGATTTTACATAAATAAATGCATTTTACTTTAGATGACGGAGACTATAATTTATTTGACTAATACATTTCGCGTTACGTTTCTCCGAGTTTTTAATAAACTTCATTGTTTCTTAACTTTACTTAACTTAGCCCACAACCCGAAGGTTGGTTGGATCCTCCCGAAGGAGGCATACTAAGCCATTGTGTCAGAGGTAGGACGGCCAGTTCCTTTCCTCTGGGACCTACAGTTTAACGTGGAATCCGAACCACGGAGCATCCTGGCATAGATCATATGATCAAATACAACTCTCAAAATTCCTGCGCCTGCCGGGATTCGTGCCCGGGGCATTACCGTCTTCCAAAAATATTCTTAGGTTATGGTTTAACCTAGTCGTTATAACTGATACAGATAAAATAGCGTAAATATTGAATACCCTTCTCCTTACATGAATTTCTGCGTCTAGTTGTAAATAAACGAAAAGCAAGATGATGGCTGTTGATTGGCGAGTGAAGGCTGGCACGTGACCGTTCTCTAGCCAATTTACAATATAATTTAAATCATTACAGAAACAAAAATGAACCTGAATTCTTAGCTTGCTACAATATCGACTTCTATAACCACACATTGAAAACATATGTGGCCCATCGACGAAGGCAGGAGGCATGACGTTATCGTGACCGGAGCCGATGTCGCGATGACCCAGTAGTCGTTAATTATCCTTAACAGACGAAACTAGTCTGGTTTACATCCTCTTGTGATGAATTACATCAAATTATAAAGTTTTTCCCGTCGCGGAATTGTAGTGACATTACTGCATCTTCTCTCCCAATTTTTTTTTTTTTTTAAATCGACTCAAATTCTCGCAGACATTCTTCTTTTAATTATTATTTATTTAAACGGCATAATTTCATCTAAGTAGTTTGCAAAGGGAATTTTCTATCTTTTTTTTTTTTTTTTTTTTTTGCTTCTGTGAATCTGTGGCAGTCCGCCCCAAGTTGGACCCAATAGTCCTCTATATTTGCATTCTTTTGAGAAAAAATATAGCATATAGTGTTTCCCATTAGCCATATTAAGACGTCTCTTTTATTTTTCGAGCCAGATGTCATGTCCGGTTTAAGTAGAAGTTCAGGAGTTATTCTTGTCGTGGTATTATCTAATACATGTGCTGCAGGACGCCTTACTCAGCTCCAAATTTCTTTGACTCTGTGGCAGGTAATTCTGTGGGGTAGAGTGTCTGCCATTTGACAGTGGTTACATCTATCCGTTTCTAGGAGATGGATTCGATTTAGTTTGGTGTTAGTGGCTATTGTCTCATTGACTACCTTGTGCCAGATTAATGTACGGCTGTCTGTAACATTGGGTTGTGGATATTTGCCCAAAGATTTTTCCATATAATATTTGGATACTTCGTTTCCTGTCTGTTCCCAGGGGTGTTATCCTTCATAATATTGTATAATATTTTGGTTTTTAAAGGCCGGTTATTTTTGTGATGGAGCCTCAGGTAGCTGAGTTCCAGATAGAAAAGTTGTAAGTATTTCAGCTGGTTTGGTATTCCGACGATGCTGATGGGTGGTGTCATGCTATGCGGCTTTTATAGGTCGATCAGATGCGCTGTGATACCTTGCGCATTCTTGTTTCTTGCCTGCAGCATACTTTTAACGAAGAGATCTTTATTCTTCTTATATACATTAACAAGACCAAGTCCCCCTCTTGTTTAGCTCGAGTCAGTGTTTCTACTTTAATTTTAAAGATGCCTCCTCTGTGTATAAAATATCCGACCGCAGACATAATGCTGCGTGCTAAGGGCGTAGAAACGGGAAATACTTGTGAAGAGTACCATAGCTTCCCAAGGGCAAATGTGTTGATTAGTTGCACTCTCTGTTTCATATTAAGATTTCTCATTGAGTGTTGTTGAAGGCAAGCTCTAATTTTGGCTAATAGGTTTCTCCAATTTGCTGTCGCACTTTTTTGCAGACATTTTTTTGAATTTAATTCCCAGGAGGTTGATTTCCGAGTTTTCTTCCATATCCTTCCTATATCCATGATTTTTTTATTTTTTCGTATTTAATACTGCCCCAGAGCATTGACTGTAATTATCGATGATTTGTTTTGTCAATTCAATATCACCTGTATCTTTTGCAATGACTACGACATCATCAGCATAGGCCCGACATTCACTTTCCCAACTCCTGTGTCAAGCCCTGTTAATGTTCTTGTTAATTTTTTCAATAGTGGCTCAAGGGCAATTGCAAATAAGATCATAGATAGAGGACATCCTTGTCTTACTGATCGCCTAATTTGTATAAGTTCACTCATCATCTCTTGACGATTATTTTTGTCACCTTGTTTAGTAAATTATTTACTATGTTTGATATCTCTTCCCCAAATCCCATCTTTATCATCGTTTATTTCAGTTATGGTTAACTCTATCAAAGGCTCGATCGAGATCAAGTGAGAGGATAGCACCCTCTGAGTTACTTGTGTTGATATAGCCTATGACGTCACGATATTCTGACAATTGATCTGTTATATCCAACAGCAGCCTGGTGGGTTTTTATCACCTTGTGTATTTTATCTTTTATTCTGTGTGCTAACACCCTAGCGAATATTTTATAATCACTGTTCAGTAAAGTTATAGGTCTAAAGCTCTTTATATTATTAGCAGTCTCATTTTTGGGGACTAATACTGTTAGGCCGGCTACAAATTCCTCAGGAAATGTTTTTTGTTCCATAATTTCATTGTAAATTTGTATGAGTTTATCTTTCAACTGTCTGCAGAAGGTTGCGTAGAATTCAATTCCTATGCCATCTGGTCCCGGAGATTTGTAATAGCTATAGACTTAGCGTTTTATGTCCTAATACTCTATTTCTCATGGTCACTTGCAAGTTACAACATAAGCACATGGAAGAAGCGAAAAGGCATAGTGTGAATACATTTCCCCTGGTATGTATCATTCTTATGTACGTACAATTCTGTGACATGTGGAACTTGCGTTGCTGCTGATATATTGACTGTGGATATTTTGCCACATTTTGTCCCACTCACTTGTTTTATAAAAGATCTCTAATTTACATTGGTTCTCTCTTTGCATCAAGCCGTATAATTTTTTTGCTGATGGGAGAGGTACTGTAGTGTTTGTTATTTGTTGATATTTTCGATGTAAAATATGAGACAGTGTTTTAAGCTCTCTTTTATGTGTTATTGGACGAATCTAGCACGTTTAATATATGTCCTGTAAGGCATGTTTCAATTGCTCTGCATTAATTATACATATTTCTCATGAATTACGCTTGGTATGTATATCGAGGAGTATTAGTTCTCCTTTTTCATACACCACCTGAAAAACATAATGTTGGATGTTTAACATCTGTCCCGACTGTATATAGCATCTGATTGCCCATTCCATTTTTAGACATTTTTATTCATATTGTATGTCTTATATTCTCCAATAACTTTATATATATATATATATATATATTCCCGAGTGTTGTGATTATTCGGCAGAATATTTTGTGGCCTGTAGTCTGAATTTAGAGGAGTCAGAGGTCTGGAATATTTTAAGCAATTTTTTAGGAATTAGTATAATTAACCCCTCTAACGTTTTAGTTGCAGCTGAGCGCACAGATAGAATATCTTTATACAGTTTTAAAAGCGCTTGTTTTAGCTTGATCGAATATGATGTACCTATTTTACTCGTCATATTCGGATTTGTTAAAACTCTTTTGAAAGACATTAAAGACAAGATGATATAATTTTCGAACTCCTTTTAATTGAGTTTTTTATATCTTCTTCTGTGATTTGCTCATTCAGCATTCAATTTACTTGCTCTATTATTTTCGGTTATGGCTTCCAAGATATACGTTTCTTTTTATGTCTGTTTCTTTTTCACTGATAGCAATACATCTTTCTTCTGTTTTTAACTCAGACACGAATTTTCTATATGCACGGTGACTTTATAGGCTAAATGGTGAGTTTATTTCTCCTTGAATGGATCAAGATTTTGCTCTTTTTTAATGACCTAGCAGTTTTTTGCGTTTAGTATTTATTATTACGGTTTCTATTTTTTTTCTGATGTTTTGAATTGTATCTCTATTATTAGTACAAAATATTCTAATAATCAAAATACGGAATTCTTTAGTATTGATCTGTCATTTCTTCTAACGTCTAACAAAGTTTATCAAGCAGTATTGAAAACGACACTTTGCGCATTGTATGCTTAAGTGCACAGTTGTATTATAATTATTATTTTGTTTCTTAAATTGAGTCCAGGTATTGTTAACCATTTTTTATAATTCTTTGTAGTAGAAGATGGGGATATTTAATTTTTATTGGACCTTATTTCTAAAGTTTTCTTTGCGTTGAAGAATCATTTTACAGTCATATGCATTGCTGTCTGAAAATTCTATGGATCAAGTCTCCATAGCCGAAAATGTCTGGTTAAACATACGAATTTATTCTATCTAGTCTACTCGATGTGCCGTCCGTTAAGAAGATAGTATCTGGTCCTTGTGCGTTTTTATTTGCGAACTGTCTAATAAACTTAATTTATTTATTGAATTCACAAGTCCTTGACATTTACTGAAATTTGATTTGGTCTTCTGCAATAATGAGGCTATTATAGAGTAGTAGTTTGTCAAGAAGTGTGTTATCTCGTTCTGTAAAAGAATTTTCTACTCTCTTACGTCTTTTATTTGACTCCCCTTTTCTGTTGGGATTGCAGTACCAAGAACGTTACCAAAACCGGGATTTTTTTACATCGTTTTAAATTGTCGCGTTTAATGTGCTATTCTATGCCACTTCAGATAGCAATTGTGTGTTGATAGGTGCTGCACGTAGATATTCTTTAATGGACGTATTTTAAATAGACACTTTTTTCATTTAAAGTATACACAAAATAAGTTTTAGAGAAACTAAATTATCTACTGTCAGCCATATATATTAAATTTTATCACACACGGTTGATCATGCGGAGGGTTTCTTCAAGTTTGATACCACTGAGAGGTCATGCTCACAGCATTTTTCGGTTAATAGATCCTCATCTGCAGTGCTATCTTAATGTTTATGCAAACTTTCCTACGTCAACTTTCCCACTAGTCTTAGTATCATTATGGTTGTCTTCATTTTTTTAGCATTTCCACATTTTAGTGTTTCAAACACATTTTTTTCGATAATTGTTTTGGATAGTAAAGAATGCAATTCTTCTGGGTTTTTTGCTAAGTATTTGGCTGTTTAATTCACTACCCGCCTGTCAAGTCTTGGTCTTTTGGTGTTTGCTGCCGTTTCGGGCTTACGCTCTTCCGTGGGTGTTAGTGCTGTTTTTTTTCCCCCTCGTGAACTCCTTCCCATTTTGATATAGCTTGAAACTTCACATAACCTCTTCAATGGTGAATTGCCGGAGATCCCTGTGTGAATTTGGTCTCGCTCGTAAATTTTTTGGGTGGTTAAATATAAATTTCACATTACTTTGTTTATATGGAGTAAGCTGGGAATCTCTGTTGTCGGGATAGCAAACTGTAGGTTCCACCTATCCACTAGGATTACCGGGGTTAGGTTAGAGTAGCTCGAAAGGAAATTCTGAAATATGTGGAATACAGTCCGAACTTATTTTTTCCTTGTTACCGTTAGTCGGACTTAATTTAACCTCAGATTTGTCCTCTTGAACAGATGTCAGAGATGTGGAGACTGTTAGTGCCGTGACTGTTGTTAAGAGCAGTGTTTTGTGTATGTAGGTGAAAGGACAGGGAGCGTGAAACCCGTTGCCAGTCCACTGGTGTCTATTATTCCGCAAGGTACCATGCAGCAGACGAATCACAATTAAGTGTGATTTACCCCTATTTTATACATACTGCGGAGAGGACTGGAATTAGATGCGGGTCTTTGGTACTTAAAGAATCAGGTGGACCACGTCCGTCTCACTCCACCGCCCGGAGGTTGCTTATTAGCATATTTGAAACCGGCATCGTACAATAGTATCTAGCAGTCGTAAATAAACAAAAAGCAACATGTAGCTTCAAACGAACTTCGCACTGTAATCCGTGCCTCGCATTATTATTTTTTTTCTCTGTCAGTTGTATTTTTGTGATAGTTATTCCTACAACAGACAATTGTCTTTTAGCAGTTACACTTCATTTCAACAAGGTAAGTAAAATAATATCAAATTCAATTATTTATTTGATAGTAAAATCATTGCAGTTATTGATCTGAATTCTGCTGGTTGGCCAAGCTGCGCTATGGTAGAGGCCATACCGTCGTACTCGCCGGAGGCTTCCGAGTTATCGAGGTCCCGTTCGATCTCAGACGCACCTCATTTCATGAAAATGTTTATAAATATATCAGTAACCTCAAAACAAGTATTTTTTAAAATACGTGAACGTGATTTACTACTTATGTTACGTCATTATGCCGATTTGCCTAACATTATGACTGGACAGCTCAATAACTCGATATACTGCCACCGGTCTTCTTATTAACACTACATAAACACAGATATTGCCCTTAAGGTAGACGAAACATTACGATCCATTGAAACTTACATAACAATTTCTACGTTCTGATGATAAATGTTATAAATGACACGTAGATAAGACTTCAAGTGAGTTACAAACTTATACGGACAATTAATTAAACGTCTAGTAAATCTTAGCAGATGTATGTGATGAATGAATTAGACAAGGAGCGTGTAGTGGCACTAAATACATCAGCGTCGACTGTGACCAGTTTAGGATCGAGCTGAACTCATCAGTAACGTATAGTTGGAGCAACTGGACACACGGACCTTTCAACTGCTCCCTCTCTTCATGTAAGCCGTCTAACAGCTATGTGAATTACATATTTTATCTGCTAATTTTAAAAATCTTTAGGTGAATTAATGACGAAAAATTTTCAGTTCGTGTTGTAAATATTAAAGAAGTAGGTTAATGGTTTTGCAAATTTAAAAAATTAATTTTTGGATGATAAAATTAATTTGGATTAGCGAATACCACACACCAGTTAAGAAGAAAAGAATGTAGGATAGTTTTCACTCTGATAAATTACGAAAGGAAAGAAAATATACATTTTGTTCATTTTAAATTATAAAAAAACATCGAAAATAACTGAATAACAAAAATTATAAAATTTTCCAGTAGCACAGGAAGTAAATATTATTATTATAATTTTTTTATTTAGTCCGTGGTTCGGATTCCGCGTTAAACTGTAGGTCCCAGAGGAAAGGAACTGGCCGTCCTACCTCTGACACAATGGCTTAGTATGCCTCCATCTAGAGGATCCAACAAACCTTCGGGTTGTGGACTAAGTTAAGTTTAATTTTTTTATGTCGGAATATGTTTCTGATGGTTCAATTTAAAATATGTTCACAAGTAATAGAACAAATTGATATCCCTTACCTAATTTTCTGATCTCAGTGTTCTAATCATCCATGCCATCACAGCATGACTTCAGATTTTATTACAAACTACTTGATTAATGAACTAGGGTAGACCTAGAGCCGCTTTATTAATTTATTGAACGAGTTACTTTTTCTCGCGAATATTTAGTTATAATTCTTCCGCTGTTTTCAGTAGCTCATTCGATAATTTATTCCATTTCTTGACTCATTTATCTACAAGAGATAGATCGAGAGTAGTGGATGAGGTGTAACGCTATGGTCTCCCATTCGGGTGAAGGAAGGTTTGAATCCCCATACGGACATCCAAATTTCCGTTTTCCATGGTTACCTGAAATTGCTCCAACCTAATTCCAAGGCCTCCAAATGCCGAGGATGAATTTCTTCCCGTTCGCTGCTCCCCGTTCTTTCCCACCTCTGATGATCTCAAAGTCGACGAAACGTAAAGCCTTAATAAAAAAAAAAATACAAGTGAAGCATTCCTATTCCCTTACGTATGTAAACAAGAGCTGGTCATAATTATATGTTCTCTTCCATACTACTCGTAATACTTTCCTTTTATCTATCCCGGCTTCATCGCCAATGTTTGCCGTGCATAGTTCTAGTATTCTGTTCACATTTTTCCTTTCTTCCAATAACTATCAATCCAACTTTTTTATTATACCAACTACTGACTTGTGTTACAGTGTAATTTTCGCAAGCAAAACTAATTACCCTTCTTTGCTTCCCCTTCAGCTCCCCTCAGCACCCATAATGTGTATCCCATACATCCCCGACATACTCAACCAACGGTTCTACTGTAGAACATTCTTCATCATTCTCTAATAGAGCCATTCCTTTCTTTCTACTATCCAATGTATGCTGCCTAAGTTTATTATTATATAATATGCCAAGAGATTTTAAGAGATTATCATATTATTCATACTGTAATATGCGATTTTCCCGTAATTACTCTCCGTTTGAAACGGCGTGGCTACCCGTTTCTTTCCATTGATCGGTGGGTGCTTAAAGGGCTTGAGCCATCTCACGACTGGAAACGAGTGTACGCGGTCGGCGGGTCGTCGGGCTGTCGGGGCGATAGTAAAATGCTCATCAAGAAGCTCAACAGGTGATAAATAAAGCAGAGGGCAGAGTTACGAGATGCGCAGGCTCGAGGCGGCGGTCACGCGCACAAACCGTCGCTGCTCCGCCAAACTGTTGAATCCACGCACACTGCAGTGTCTGGTGCACTCACGTACGATCCTTATGTTCATCCAATACACAACACTGTCGTATACGTAACGGCTCGTATGTTAAAACTGCGCAGACTGTCAGTACTAATACCAAGCTAAGCCAGGTCATTGTGTCACGGCCTTCGTTGCTGAACAACCTACGGTCAGAGGTTTTACTACTGAATCGAATTTATGCTCGTTACTTAATAAATTTTATTATTAAAGTAAATGCGAAGAAAATATTGCCAGAAAAAACTGATTTGAATTGAAATCCGATGGGGCGCATATTCTGATGGTAATTTCCCCAATAATCAGATCTCCCCTTTCTTATCACGTGGTCTCGTCGCGCGTGATGTCATACGTGTGTAAAGCAACTTGATCTGCTATTTGTTATTCCAAAAGTAATAAGTGATTTGAAGCGTTTCGTGAAGTTACAGTCGTAACGAAACGAAAGATATTTCGTTGGTGCGTAGTACGAATACTTCTATATCTTGTCTAGACAAATTACTTGATTGATGTACAACGAAAAGTAGAAATACGAATCAGTGGTTGCAACTAGCAAGACGTCAATACGACGGAATTTCAATGGATAAGAATTCGAACGAATTTTGCGTTCGTTCACACCATGCTCTTGATAGTACATATACCTGAATCACGACGAAGTTGTGTATATCCTATGGCATCATCACCATAGGATTGTCTAGGCGATCTAAAAATACGAGAAATCAAAACTTTAAGTCTATATGCTAATACATAAAAAAAATCACACGACATTCATAACAAAGATTGAATTTGGATGTTATGTTTTCTTTTATTTCAAAATTCAATTAATTAGGCAAATAGTTGTAATACAGGATGTTCGCCGGGAAACGCTACCCGCTGTTATATAGCACTACAACGAAGAAACTCGCGGCCAGCTTCCCACTTAGTTCGGCCGTCAACCGCGGAACTACTTAGAAATATTTAAGTATCATATAGATGTATAAGTATGTGAAAGCATATAAATATTACATAATTTAGTAACTTACCTTACAAAAGATGCTGGAAGTGTCGCCCGTCTTGCGTAATGCGCATTTGACATCTTTTAAACATGTTTCGAGACACACGTTGGATTTCACATCACACATCTCTCCATGGAAATTATTACTTTACAGATTTTGTTTTCAAGTTCTTTTAACGTGATAAGATTTCCTTCATACACCTTTCCCTTAAGCTTTCCCCAAAGATAGAAGTCACAAAGGTTTAAATCTGGTGATCTGGCGCCACAAGCCACGGCTGATTACACGTCTCTCTTATTTTTTTATTTTTTTTTAACTAAACGCGGAATCGTTTCAGCTGTCCGTAAAACGCCAGGATATTTGCGACATCTGCGACACCTTTGAAAGGACTTTTTCTTCACATACGTATCATACAGGAATATTTTTTGTTCCAAACTATAACGTTCCATAATTCAACTCGCGCTCACACACGGTACAGATTAGTAAGAGACTTAAGTCACAAAATATTTAAACCGCAAAGAAACGTTCACACATTATACTGGTTAGTAAGAGACTGAAATCACAAACCAGCCAAACCGCAAAGAAATCGGTTTAAACAATGGAAATGTTCGCAGATTTGACTGTTGGTGGAGGGCTGTTGTTTAATCTCGCCGGTCATTCACTCTGCTGTTTGGCGCGGGCTGGCCTTTCGCAGTGAGATGCCGTCGGCAAGACAGTGGATAGCGTTTCCTGGCAAACACTCTGCACTTACAAAAATGTTTTCACACTTCGAAACTCAGCAGCACTACAATCCAAATTAGTAGCAAAGAAATTCCAAACCATTATTATATTCACTCTCGGAAGATTTCGACTGTCTACTTTAGTAACTTCTGGATTCATAATAACAGTGGTTTAAAGAATCTGCAACAACGTCTACTTGGAAGATCGTTATCACTTTCCTTATAATTAATTTTTATAAGAGTCCTGTGACAAAAAACTCAAAGAAACGTAGAAACAGTTAAAAAACACAAGTTAAGGCAGCGCCGTATCGCTTGTTTCCTTATGTATGACGTCACGCTCTGTGATTGGTGTTTCGTTTGACGGTGACGAATAGGCTAAAAATCAGATTATATTTATTGATTTAAAAATATAAATCATTATTGTTTCACGAAAAAAAATATTCGATGATGTTTCTAAATTTATAAATATTATTTCTAACTAAATTTCAGATTTTTTTTTTTTGTAACACCTGTCCGGTCCCATATTATACACAACCTAGTTGTTTCGTTTATATGAACGTATTAAACATTAGTTACTTTTTGTTTGTTTACATTCGTTCGAGGTAAATGTTCTCTGAGCGCTGTGATGGTGAGCTAAGAAATATGGGATCACGTTTATATTGCGATGCAGTGAATTTATTAATGCGCAAGTGATGGAAGAAATGTTGGCATTAGTCGTTATAGGAGGTGGGAGATATTTAAGTTCTTTTAAAAAAGAATGCTGAAAATTAAGTGGACAGACAAAGTAAGAAATGAACGAGTTTTGGAACTGATGGGTGAGAAAAGAAGTTTGTGGAAGAAGCTTACAGAAAGAAGAGACAGACTGGTAGGTCATATTTTGAGACATGCTGGATTGGTTAATTTGTTAGTGGAGGGAACAGTCGAAGGTAAGAACTGTAGAGGTAGACAGAGATTAGAATATATGAAGCAGATAATTGAGGACGTGGGCTGTAAGGGGTATGTAGAAAGGAAGAGGTTAGCACAGGATAGGAAGGGATGGAGGATTGCATCAAACCAGTCGAAAGACTGACGACAGAAAAAAAAAGTTTCTTTATGAGTGCCATGTTATTGAAATCATTACTTTGCTTGAATGAAAAATCTCCCACACTGACAGCGATCTACGCAACCTACGCCATGATTAAAGCTAATATTCCGCAGTATAACGTTAGTGCTTAAGATTTATTTTTATTTTCTTTTGCTTTTACTGACGCCGTGTTATCGAGATCATTATTTCAGCGTCACGGAAGTAGTGACAACTGTATCAGCCGTTCGTACGTTGTAATATGGATCAGAATCACAAGAAAGAAAAATGTGAGAACTAGTGAATATTTTTGGTTAAGTTTATATTGCGATGCTTGATGTCACTAACATGGGAAACAGTGAATGTATTACACTAATATGTGTGTAACTGAAGTTTTCATATTCTAGCGGCAATATTAACTGAGTTTGTGTTTTTTAATTTTTTTAAAGTTTTTCGAGGTCACTAGAGGAGAGAAAGGAGTGGGGGAAAGAAAATGGAAGGAATTCGGCCATATCCTTTTTGAACGTACCATCCTACGCATTCGCCTGGAGTGATATGGAGAAACTAGGGAAACCCCAGGTGAAACTGTGAACAGCTGCAGGATGACCTGGATAGAATATCTAAATGGGAAGGTCAGCATGGAATGAAGATAAATGCCAAGAACGTCGGCTTATTAGGTTCACAGATAAAAAACTAAAGGTTAATTACAATTATAGCGTGGTGCCCGAAGTACTGGATAGTTTACCTACTTATCACATTGCATTAGAACTTGATGATTTACCTTCACAGGACGAACTTCATTTTTCACTGAAGAGACTCAAGCTGGGAAAAGTACAGGTCGTGATAACCTACCGACCGAAATAATTAAACTTGACAGTGTACTTCCTGTTATATATGAACTCCTAAAGCGGTGCTGGCAAGAGGGAACAATACCGCAGGACATGCGAGATGCAAATCGCCCTGCCCACCTATGCTGCTGTCTTTAATCATGGCTTTTCACGACCACATGCAGGGCTCTGTGACATTTGATGGTGAAGCTTCTGTATCCTTCAAGGTAAACCGCGGTGTAAGACAGGGTTGTGTCTTAGCGCCCACACTCTTTTCTTCTCTGCTCTACTCTTAGTAGCTTTTAAGAGCTGTGACGTGGGAGTACACCTGCATACAAGTAATGATGGTAGACTTTTTAATATAAGTCTATTGAGGTCTACTAAAAAGCGTATTGAACTAATTGTTCGTGAACTTCTCTATACTGACGATGCGGCTTTTGTCGGTAATACAGAAGATGAGCTTCAGGAGGTGCTCACCAGATTTGGCCGTGCGTGTCATCTGTTTTCGATGAGTGTCAATACCAAGAAGGCGGTTGTCAGGGATTAAGGCCCATACCGTCTCCCAAAAATAACAGTAGACGGCATTCCTCTTCAAGTGGTAGAACATTTCCGCTATCTCAGCTTCATCACTACATCCAACCAGCCCATTCAGAAGGAGATTGACGCACGAATTGGCAAACCGCGATGACTTTTGGCAAGCTGTCCACACGTATCTGGAGAAACTGCAAGCTAACACTCTCCACCAAAATTTTTGTATACCAGACGTGTGTCCTGAGCATCTTATTTTACGCATCTGAGACGTGGCCCACTTACGCCTGGCAAGAGAGACAGCTGAACGCTTTCCGTAAGCGCTGCCTGCGGACAATACGTGGGAGGACAAAATGAGCAACGAGATTGTTCTATCACAAAGTGTCACACTTTTACTGTCATCCTAAAACAAAGACGATTCCGCTGGCTTGGCCACGTCCATAGATTGGACCCTGAAAGATTACCACGGAAAGTCATGCTTAGTCAGATTGATCATATTAAGAGACCTGTAGGGTGCCCGATGCTAAGGTTTAAGGGCTCCTGCAAACGTGATTTGGAGAGCTTGGGCATGCGCACTTCTGACTGAGAGGCTTGCGCCAGCACGAGACCCTTATGGCGTCATCATATCGCCGCCGGCATGTCCAAACATGACAGAGCATAGTTGGATAAAATAAACCTGAAAAAGCTTCGTAACAGGGAATTACATCCACGTGACCCCTATTTCACGTGCGATAGATGTGGCAAAATTTGTAGCGCCGTCGTCGGACTATTCAGCCACAAAAGAAGATGCGGTGCACTCAACCCTGACGATAACTGGGTTACTACAATTATCATGTGTGAAGATGTTGTAGCCAATATGTAACGTGGGGTCAAAATTGCTTGTTGAAGGCTTGAAGTGTAAATATCTTGGCATAACATTTGATGACAAACTCAGCTGAGTAGAGCACATTGGGAAGGTGGTAGGAAAGTGTTATTAAATCCTTCATTTACTGGAGAGGATGATTAGAGGATGTACCAGAGAAGTTAGGGAATTGAGTTACAAAACTTAGGTCAGACCACTGGTTGAATATGGTGGTATAGTTTGGGACCCACATTTTGGTTATCAAATACAGGAGCTGGAGAGTGTGAAAAGAAGAGCAGCTAGATTAGTTCGTGCAAATTATCGCAGGACAGTTCAGTAACTAATATGATAAAGGAGCTGGATTGTGAGTCATTGGAGGGAAGGAGTAGGGTGAAGACAGTACTGGGAATGTATAGGGCATATTTTGGTGATGGGGCTTGGAGGGATATTGGTGTAAGAATTAGGAATAGTGCATGAAAGGGGAAAGATGACTATGACCACAAGCTGACGGTCGATTCCATGCATAAGTAAGGTGACCATACGACCCGATTTGGGCGGAACAGTCCTGCTTTCAGCCTGTCTGTCCCGCTGTACCCGGCGAGGGTAAAAACGTTCCGTTTTCACAAACAAAACTGAAATTTAATATATCTATCTATTAAGTTCTAAAACAGACGATGCGGTAGAGACGACGCGTAGACCATTGCTGATCACGTAAGGATTTATTAGCTGCAGCCAAGAGCTGGAAATGTTCGACGAATTTTCGTTTATTTCCAACTTCACCACAGATCAAAAAATCACTAGATGGAACGCTGATAATGTTGCTGTTGAAGACTACTGGACGGAATTATTTCAACACTTACGTGCTGACACACTCAACTTTAAGAACTTTATAACTATAGAATTTAAGTGTACGCCTGGAAGCAACGCAACTGTCGAAAGAGTTCTTTTCTCTGATAAATCAAATATGGCCAAGTGACAGAACACAGTTAAGTGTCGCAGTATTGAAAGCCATTTTGATTACCAAGACTAACATCAATAAATCATATATAATCAGCTTTATTCGTGCTTGAAAACTAAAACCTATTTTTTTTTAAACTAATTTGTTCCTCCGATAAATACAAAACAACTGGCTAGTTAGATATCACATGAAAAAGATAAATGGTTGTGCATAAGGGTGTGGGAATTTTTTATTTTGTTGGTAAGGGTGTCAGAGAGTGGAGCAAATTACCAAGTAAAGCGATGAATACCAAAAACGCTTAAGGAATTTAAAATTAAGATTTGTAAATCGTAAAAGTAAAAGGGGGAGGAATTTAACACTCCAATTATAAAATAAAATAAAAAAGGGATTATTAGATGACTAGGGAAATTGCCGCCGGAGCGTTAGCTCCATCGCAATTAAAATTAATCATAATAATCATTGGTGAAGTGTTCTCTGGTTGCGTTTGTAAAATGCTGTGCATCAAACTAGGAATACATTCATCAACTAAGTTTTACTAACTAAAAGAGCTTAAAGCACTGAATTATAAACGGAATATAAATGAATCTAATTTTTCTCGGCGTTGTTTATTTATAAACGTTTCGCGGGAAACAAACCGAGTAATATTGTTATTAATGCACAATATTTCGGCTACTTTATTCTCAGTACCCATCTTCAGGTGCAGTTGCAAGTCTTGAAGTCTGCCTTGAAGTCAGCCTTGAGCGTGTTGTTTGTAAACTGGCATGGCAACGACAGATGTTGTTATGTTGCCTAGCAGCATCTCAGATGTCATTAGACGCCCGTGGAACACAAAAAGCAGAGCGTTGGTGATGAGCAGCCTCAATTACAGGAATCCATGCATCACTTATCTGGAATCCACAATCCCTGTTTACCAAATCAGACGCGAGGCGAATTTCAAATGCTTCTTTAATGACGCTGTCCCAGAAGCCTCTCGCATCTGTCAACACCTTAGTCGCTTCGAAATCGAAACCATGTCCTTCTGTCAAACTATGTTACGCCACTGCTGATTTGTCTTTCTGCCCCAGGCGAACATGTCGGGCGTGTTCCAAACAACGTTGTTGTACGCACCGCATGGTCTGACCGATGTATTTCTTTCCACATTCACACAGGATGCAGTAAACTCCGGGTGTACACAGGGCAAGGTCATCTTTTGGAGAGCGCAAAATCGAGAAACACCACCGTTGTCTCCACCTTCACGGCGTCTAGTATCGTACGGGGATAGAGGCATTCCCCTGCGGGGTCAGTTCTCCATCACGGCCGCCTACAAACCAGTCACCAGACCAATCACCCTTTTTGTGGTGGATCAGCCCTCGGCTACTAATATTTTTGGGTTAGACGCATTCAACATATTCGGATTCTCAATCGTGGACGAAGTCCAGGTCATATCGGACTCGGTCCCATTCCAGGACCTGGATGATCTCTGTACTCAGTTCGCACCCATCTTTACGCCAGACTTAGGGTGCGCCTCAGATTTCGAGGCTCATATCACCCTTCGTCCAGGCGCAGTATCTCGCTTTTGCCGTGCCAGACCTATTCCGGTCACCTTACGTGCAGCAGTAAAACAGGAGCTTGACCGGCTTCAAACGATTGGAGTAATCGAACCTGTCAAATCCAGCGCATGGGCTACACCACTGGTCATCATCCGGAAACCCAATGGCACCCTCCGGTGGAGACTTTAAGGCTACTATCAACGCTCAGTCTCAAGTCGAGACGTATCCAATACCACGACAAGAAGACCTTCTTACTAAACTTGCAGGCGGTGAATACTTCTCGAAGATTGACCTCGCAAATGCATACTTGCAGCTTCCACTAGATGAGGAATCACAAAACATCGTCGTCATCAATACACCGTTTGGACTCTACAAATACAAGCGCCTCCCATTTGGTATCGCTTCTGCGCCGGCAATCTTCCAAAGATACTTGGAACAGCTGTTGCGGCACATCCCGGCATGCGCAAACTACCTGTACGATATCATTGTCACAGGAACCACTCGTCAGGAGCACCTACAAAACCTTCGCACTCTATTTGCAGCATTACAGGAGGCGGGGCTGCGGTGTCGCCTCGAGAAGTGTCGGTTTTTTCAAGAGGAAGTGGAATATCTCGGCCATTGGCTCAACAAAGAGGGAATTAGGCCAACAGACCGCAACGTGGCCGCCATAGACTCCCTACCCCGCCCAAAGAACTTGTCGGAACTACAAGCCTTCCTCGGGATAATAAACTACTACTCAAAGTTTCTGCCACAAGCGGGGCATATTTCGCAACCACTCAATCAGCTCCGAAAGAAGGGTGTTGCCTACAACTGGACCCCGTATTGTCAACGAGCCTTCGACCAGTTAAAGCGCATGCTAAGGTCTGCTCCTTGTCTAACGCCATTTTCCCCTACACGGCCCCTAGTCGTGGCAGCCGACGCCTCAGCGTATGGAATCGGGGTGGTACTCGCAAACAGGAATGAAGATGGCTCTGAACAACCGACAGCTTATGCCTCTAAGACATTGACGCCAGCACAATGCAACTACTCACAGATCGAGAAAGAGGCATTGGTAATAGTCTTCGCTATCAAGAAATTTCATGTATATCTATTTGGAACCAAGTTCTCCCTTATCACGGACCACAAACCGTTGGTGGCAATATTCGGACCCCGCTCCAGCCTCCCAGAGCGAACGGCCCAACGCCTCCAACGATGGGCGATGTTTCTGAGCGCTTATAATTACACAATCCAATATAAGCCAACAGCACAACACACCAATGCCGATGCCCTATCACGCCTGCCTGCCGGCCCCGAACAAGTGCTGTGTTTTCATATCGACACAGAGAGGAAGCAAACAGTGGACGGGTTCCCCGTTACAGCGGTCCGAATCGCCTCCGCCACCCACCGGGATCCAATCTTGCGCCAGGTCCTGCGCTATATCATCCATGTGTGGCCAACATACCTCACACGCAGAATGGACAACGAATTGAAGACATGGCGCCACATATCCCACAGACGACGTCATCCTTTTGGACGCAAAAAACGACACACATCGAGTGGTCATCCCAGCGGAATTGCGCTCACAAATCCTAAAGCTCCTGCATCGAGGACATTGGGGCATGTCCCGTATGAAGAATCTCGCAAGAAGACATGCTTATTGGCCAGGAATCAATCGAGACATTGAGAAGATGGTACGCAGCTGCACAGCCTGCGCCCAACATCAGGCAGCGCCACCACAAGCTTTCGCCCCCTGGCCCACTCCCCGCCAGCCGTGGGACCGCATTCACCTGGACTTTGCAGGCCCATTTTTGGGAACCATGTGGCTACTTATAATTGATGCCTATTCAAAGTACCCGTACGTGGTTCGCATGGCATCCACGACGACGGAAGCTACACTAAATGCATTAAGCCAGATTTTGGCCATCGAGGGGTTACCACGCACCCTCGTCTCTGACAATGGGCCCCAATTTACAGCAACCACATTCGAGGAATTCTGCGTGGCAAACGGCATCAAATACATCTTCAGTCATCCATTCCATCCCGCCTCAAATGGCGAAGCAGAACGCCTCGTAAGGACGTTCAAACAACAAATGCTGAAAGAGGTACAATCTGCTACGACGTCTTCCGCCCTCACCCTCTTTCTCAGCACGTACCAGACAACACCAATCAATGGTCGCAGCCCAGCAGAACTGCTCCATGGGCGACAACCACGGACGTTGCTGTACCTCCTGGCACCATCACCGGTGGAGCCCCGATCCAGACCATCCCATCGTTACACGCCAGGCAGCGCGGTCTGGGCACGCGCCTACGGAGGAAACGCCACTTGGATGCCAGCAACTGTAGTGGGGACACACGGACGGCGTGTCATCTCAGTACAAACGCCACACAGAATAGAACGCCGTCATCAAACCCAGCTGCGACCCCATCACCATCACAACAATATCGTGAAGAATACATTTGACCACCACCAGCGCCATTAGCGGAGGTCCCACAGGCACCCTCCCCACAACGACGATACCACTTGCGCCCAAGAAAACCAGCAGTGCCAGCCGAGAGTGACGTCGAAATGGACACACCTATCAACCTTCCACCAATCACATCGGCACCCACGTCACCTCGTCCTCAACCAGGGAGTACGTCGGCACAAACCGAGAACGATGCGGCCAGGATACCACAGCCATTCCAGCCTCATCACCCCAAGCATCGTCGAGGGCGCTTCCGTCCGTACACGCCCACTTCAGGGGGAAGGGATCTGGTATCCCGTCCCGACATCGCCGCATGCCCGGCAGAGGGCATGGATGTCGACTTCATATAGACGGCGCTGGCATCGGGGCAACCAGCGCCACCACATCATAGTTTGCCGCCGCGGCCAATCGGAGCCGACCCGTCGCACAGCTCCACTCCTCAGTTCAGTGTTCACTGCGCTTTCGGTACTCTCTCTTACTGTGAATCCCCTCTCGGACTTCTGACAGTGCTCGTTCTTGGCTACGTTTTGGTATTCTCTTCGGACTCTGTGAACCAAAATCGATAAATGAAGTAGGATAATAAGGAGCAATGTCTTAGCTTTGTGAAATCATATTTTAAGAAAGAATGTTTTTGGAATCCAACCGTTAAAGGGAAAAAGTATAAATTTTTCAATAATGCATTTTTGTGTCACGAGCGATTTATCTCCCTTGAAATCTAACCGATATAGATAAATGAGGTATCATATTAAAGAATAAGGTCTCCGCCGTGGTAACATTATAATTTAAGAAAGGAATTTTCCGTAATTCGACCCTTAAAGGGCAGAAATGTCAATTTTTCTAAAATGAGTTTTTTGTGTCTCAAGCCACTTATCGCCCTGAATATCTATCCAAAATCGATAAATCAAGTAAGATTATGAGGAATAATGTCTCAGCTTTGGCAAAATCATATTTTAATAAAGAAGTTTTTGCAATTCAATCCTTAAAGGGAAAAAGTACAAATGATTCTACAACGCATTTTTGTGTCACGAGCTATTTATCTCCCTTGATATCTAACTGATATAGATAAATGAGATATCATATTAAAAACTAAGGTTTCCGCCGTGCTAACATTATATTCTAAGAGAGGTATTTTTCGTAATTCGACCCTTAAAAGGCAAAAATGTCAATATTTATAAAATACGTATTTTATGTTTCGAGCCATTTATCTCCCTGGATTTCTAACCAAAATCGATAAATGAATTAGGAGTATGAAGAGTAATGACTCAGCTTTGGTGACATCATATTCTACCTCACTATTCATTGCATTTTATTTGCGAAATTTTCGCACGGGTCGTCTAGTAATAATAATTCCGTGTGGTCTTGATGTCCTGGTGACAGGGTTTCTATTGTCTGCGCATTCTACCCCTATTGTAGCCGCCTTGACCTAACCCGGTAGAACCTACGGGATACAGGGAACCTACAGTTTAACGTGGAATCCGAACCACGGAAGCGTTCTGGCTTACTTCACATTACACAGAAATCTGTGCCCGAGGTGAAGGTCGGATTAAGGACCTTCCTGATGATAACCTAGTGGGTTTCAAGTTAACTGAAGGAATAAGTGATTCTGAAGCATTTCTGATGGATGTTAGACGATTCAATAAATCAGTGGCCAAAAGAGCAGAAGGAAATAGGTACAATTATAAAAAAGCAAAGTTTTCGAGATTGATGAGATATTTCAGGGAAAGTGGAGTCAAAGTGGTAAGAGTTTGTAATGGGCACGTGCTGTAATTTAAGGAATTTCTACCTACTTTATGTAATTAATTATCTGTGCATATTTAAATATTTAATCTTCAAACTGCTTGCATTTATAGCTGCTGCATCTCAGCATTTGTAATCTTTGAGGGGATATGGTATATGTTTTACATTAACAAATGATCTAACAATACAAATAAACATTTATTCATATCCCAGAAGAAAAGAAAATGATTGAAAATAGACAAATTATTGATGTAATATTTTAGTTTATTGGGCGCCATCCCTTGACACTACCAAAAATTAACAAACGTAAATAATCACCACATGCAAGGATATGAATGTTTGGAAGATATTTTGTACTCTCCGGCCACTAGCTCACTTTTCAATAAATAAAGTTTGCAGAGAACACGAGAAACTCCTATTAGACGAGCTTCCTCATCCAATATCGCCAACGGATCTTTTAATCGCAGAAAACCAATGCAACATTATCACATTATAATTTTGCGTGATGTCTTGATGCTGCTCGTAAATCACTCCCTACACTGTTAAAAACCAATACAAAAACGGAAGTTAGGTACTTGACAAAATGCTTTACGAATGCAGTAATTTGCATTTCAAAAGTACGAAAACACACAAAAAACTAATTCAGTTCAACTGCGGACGGAAGCATTCCGGCATTTGCGTGGAGTGATGGGGGGAAACCATGGAAAACCCAAATCTGAATGCCCCGAAGGGTATTCGAACCCAAGTTCTCCCGAATGCGAGACCAGAGCGTTAACCTCTCATCCACCACGCTCGGTGTGCCACACGTCCGTATTGTCTGTAATGGATCCAGCGAAAGATGGCTTCTCTTCTTCGCTGTCGATCAGGTCCTCTTCACCATGCATTTTAGTGGCCTCTGTTGGCGGGAAAAATTTCGGCCGATGGCAGCCCCACATGGAAATTATAAAAATGAGCTAAGTTTAAACCCTGTTCCTGTGCAAATCAGCATTTGTTACACCCCCTCTCACTCAAACTCACAAACACACAGAATATTGGTCTCCACTGGTCTATGCGATGGCGGAAAGAAATAGCGCGCTATATCTTTGCGCTAGGTGCCTCCATACTTAGTCAGCTTTCTCACCATTGGAACAAAACGTTTATCTTAGTCACTGTGTTCTGTCATGCGATGACGTCATGGATGTTTGAAATGGTATCGCGCAAAAGCTACTGCAGCATTTTAGACGGTGTTTTAAATTTTTGGAGCTAATGGTCGAGATTAAAATCAGCAGAAAAAAACTATTAACTTGTATATACCAAGGAATGGAACAAGAAAATAAAATCGTTTCTAGATGAAATAAATATGGGCCACGGTTCAATCTAGTAGGGTTTACTTGAGCATTCTGCTGCGATCAAAGGAACCGCCAGGTCGTAAATTACCACAATAGCCAGATAATTAACGGCCTATTACCTGATATTAATGGCTGACTTTTAATTAAAATTTCTGTCAGCCGGATAATAACCGGCCTATTACCCGTCAGCGAGATAATAAACGGCTGCCGTTTCATTAAAATTTCTGTCAGACGGGTATTAAAGCCAAAAATTAATGGTTACTGCCACAAAGCCGGCCTATTACCTGTATACTTAATGGTTGTAGATTGCTTTAACCTCCCTCCCCCATCGGGCCGCCGTGACCTCCACAGCACCCTTCACCAGCACGCCGCCTGGTCCTCAAGGCCACCCGGTTTGCTTCTCCCACCAGCACCGGCTATGCTAATTAGTCACCTGCGTGTCTCGACCGATTTACCACCCTCCACCTATCCTCCCGACCGATCCTTTATATGCAGGCGCCGGTCCCGGACAGCAGTCTCCGTCCTTGTAAATAAGGCAGATGGCTCCCAGAAGCTACACTGTCTATTTCCAGCGCTCAGCCTGATCACATCGCAGCGAGATGTCCGAAGATCTTGGAAGAATGATTGTATTTAGAGATACAGGTATGTCTTAAAGTACGCGCAACATACTTAGTTCTAGCTAATACTATATAATCTTAATTTTTTAAAATTACAAATCAGCAGCAATAATGGGAGGACCTTAATAATTCGTCATGTGGTAAGAAATCTGTTTTAGTCATATTTAAACGATTTCTTTTCCCCATATGCTAGTGCTAATTTTTTTTTTTTTTTGTGCTTCAGATTTCTTCTATTTATCTGATACCAGTATGGATGATTTTGGTAAAGACAATTTTTTTTGTATCTGGTTCAGGGAACTGTACACTGTTGAAGTAATGTATGTTATTAATTTTTTACAGGTTATGACTTGGAACTCTCATGTAGTGACCCTTTTTTATTTCCATAAGTAATTTTTTCGGATAGGTGCATTTATTATTTATTTATTTAAATTTCTTTAACTATTTTTTCTGTCATCAGAAATCAGCGACCTTAGTAGACATGTTTTTGAAGGTGGGTAGTTGTATTAGAATTTGTATTTTTTAATTTTCTTTGCGTAATATTTACTAACACATATCTTTCTTCCATTTCAGATCAGCCGAGTAGCAGGAAGCGAAAGAGCTCTTGTCAGGAATTATCCAGCCGAAAACGGTTGAACATTACTAGCGGTAAATAATTTTTTTTCCTACCATGTGATGTTATGAAATTATGTTTTTTGTCATGATACTAAAACAAGTTTTTCTTCTGGTTTGTCGCAATGGAGTATTCAACTATCTCCAGGTTTGGATGAATCACAGTCATCGAGCCTGCCAATGATGCAACCTGGACAAGGGGTTCTACCGCATTTGAATGGTAAGTACATTCTAACAGTTATTTGGTTACAGTACTATGTCATTACGAAATTACGTTTTTCCAAGATACTAAAACAATTTTCTTTCTTTTTTCAGATTCATCGCAATGATATATTCAACCCTCTGTGGATACAGAGGAATCACAGAGCCTGCCGTCACGCAGCATGCCTCCTACGCCACCCACACATTTGATTCTGCTACAGCCATCTGCCCACTGGACCGGTAAATACAGTGCATCAGTATTATGTGCTTACGAAATTATATTTCCCATGATACTAAAACTTTTTTTTTTTGTTTCAAAGGGGGCGGTCGGACGCCAAGTCGCAGCCAACGACCCTGCTCAACGACCAATGTGGAGACCGTGGGAGATGTCCGCCAGCCGGCAGTCCGCCACAGCAGCATTTCGCCTGCATTCCGCCACAGCCGGGACCGGTCGGCAGTGTGCCGGTATTGCACCTCAGCCTCCGCCCACCAGAGCCGGGCTAAGCCGACAGTTCGTCAGTGCAGGAACAATCCACGCTCTCTCCATGGCATCAAGCAGTCCTGAGACTGTGATCGAAGTATGGAGACGTGTCTGGCTTGCGCTCCATAACAGATATATTTGTTTTGTGCTGTCGATCAGTTTAGAAGTGCCTAAGTGTCATTGTCGAATTGGGTCTGGTGTTCAGATCCAATGTGAGTTGCTGTAAGCCATAAGGTCGTGCTGATTGAAATACTGAATTATTTCCATTAATGTGAAACCGAGTGAAGGTTTCTTGAAACCAGAGCGTGTTCTCCTGTGACTGCGGTCTGCTGCAGCAGGTACTGTAAAAATACTTTTTATCAAGCCATAGCGAAAATTAGTATCATAGTGGTCAGCAACTTGTCATTGACAAAATGGGCTCCTTTTGTGTTGGACCCAGTTGCTAATAGATACGGAGGACACTGCTCATATAGTTATGAGTGCCGATAAAAGTGAAAATGACAAGGCCCTGATGGGTTCAATGTCCTTTTCGGACAGGTACGAAGACGTAGTCAAGTACCTGAACGAATATCAGGGCAAAACACTCACGGATACTAGGATGAGGGAGCTTAAAGATAAGCTAGCTCTGTGGGCAATTGCTGCATCGTACCTGGAGGGTAGGCTAAGCGAACTGAAAAAGATAACAGCCAAGTTATACGAGATTTTAAAAATAGAACAAGTGCTCAGCCTGTAACAAGCTACGCCACGGTGGCCGCGGCAAGTGTCAGCAAACAGAAAGGGCTCCTTATAGGGCAACCTTCCCCAAGGCAGGTTGTTGAGAAAGTAACAATAATATTGAAATCCCAACAGGAAAATATTAAAATAAGTCGTATCAAGACTGCAAACAAAACGGTAATAGTTGAAACAAATAGCGAACAAGATGCTAAGATAGTGCTGGAAAATAAAACTTTGGCGGAGGAACACAGTAGCGAATTACCGAAAAAACGGAACTCTTTAGTGATATTGTTTGATGTCCCGGTATCGATTGAACCTGAACGGCTAGTGGACGTAATTCATGAACAAAACTATGAGGAGTATATAATCAAGTAGGATTTCGCGGAAGGGTTTTAACCGAGGCGACAGTACACCATCCTGTAGAAGTAAACCCAAAAATCAGAAATGCTCTCTTAAAACAAAAGAAAATTTTTTGTTGAGTTTTCGGCAATTACAGTCAAGGTTTATACGATACTGCCTCGTTGCGTAAAATGCGCTGACCTAGGGCATGTGAGCAAGCATTCTCAGCAATCCAAAGCTGCTTGCAATCATTGCGGGGAGTTGGGACATAGAAAGGAGACATGCGGTAAAAAAAACTGGGCCAGCAGTGTATATAACTTGTGCTAAGAAAGGCAAGACCTGTAAAAAGAACGGGAAGGAGTGCTTTACATATGAAATGTTACTACAAAGGGTCATAAGTCGTGTAGATTATGGACAGTAAGTCAAAGCTAGAAACAATTATTGAAATAAATCCAATTCCAACCAACAGAAGTGGAAATAACTCAGATATACTGGTAAAAGTAGAGAAACTTAAAAAGAGGAAAAACCCATCCCGAAGGTGCGGGGATGCACTGCGGGTGGCGAAGTTTAGAGAGGCTAAAGAAGCTATCAAGAAAAAACAACTTACAAGAACATGCGAAAACGGGACACAAACGGAAAACTCTAGCGAAAAGGGGATACAAATGGAGAAATCCAGCGCCGCAGGGGCGAAGGAGTCTTTTGAAATGCCTCCATTGCGGTCCGCTCGTTATAGAGCGGGGCTTGGGTGGGTAAAAGGAGAGGTATTATGGTCGAGCAAATATTCTGCTCCCGGCATTGAAAATGAAACAATGACGGATGATTTAAATGTAGGAAAATTAAAGGAAAAATACTCGGTAGAACCGGGACTGGAACAAGGTAGTGAAGTGTGCAAAAATATCAAACTGCCACTGCCGGAACGACACTCATTACATACTTTTTTTTATCTACTTAACGTCTCTTAACAGCGAGGTCTTTAGAGACGGGAAAGGATTGGGGGCAAGGAATGGGAAGGAATTCGGCCATGGTCTCTTAAAGGAAGCACCCCGGTACTTGCCTGGAGTGATTTGGGAAACCATGGAAAACCCAAATCTGGATGCCCGGACGGGGATTCGAACCGCCGCTCCGTCCTCCCGAATGCGAGGCCAGAACGCTAACCGCTACACCACCACTCTCGGTCCTTACATACTTGCAGTGTCAAAAAAAAAAAAAGATCTCAACTTAGGTACGCCAATAATGGGGAAATAATCCAGTAGATCCTGCGCCGCTATATGGGAATATAGAAGACACGTTGAGACTGAATAAACTGGAACAGGAGAATCTGCTGACAATGGCACTCAGGCAGATAACACATTTGATGCACCCAGCGGGGAAGTTGATAACCTTTCCACAGCTGGAAGCAGTAGACAAAATTCAGTTTAAAGCTAACAACCTGCCTGCAGAATCGTGCCAGCTGTTAACCCTAGTTAAAAAGATATTTGATAGACGAAACGAAATGTTTGATCCTGACGAGATCTACAAACAGTTTGTTATGACTAGGGTTCGGATCTTTAGGACCAAAAAAATCGCGAAATATGCAGGCAAATATGACCTAAATGAGACAAAATATGACCAAACATTAAATTTTTTATTCTTTAAAAATGCTCAAATGTACATAATTTATTTTATGTAGCTGTGTCGCTTTCAAGTAGACAGCATAATTTGCTTCTATGCACTCACTGTACGATTGGGAAATTAATTTTGTTGAAAGTTATTTTCTTGTTCCTGTAAAAGAATGGATTACTAGAATATTACTTTTAAAAATGGAAATTTACTATACATTTGTTGCGAATTAGTGTACATAATTTTTTATTCTTGTTTGATGCCAGCATTGCAGTATACCACCACATGCATCTTCAAGTTCTCGAAGAGGAATTTTCTCCGGTTGTCACTTAAAACTGTCTTGTAGTGTAAGAAGCTTCGTTCGACATCGCAAGATGTGACGGGAGCGTACTTAAACAGAGTCAGGTCACTGCAATTTAGTTGTGGGTCGTCTTCAGTCAAAAAAGATTCGTCACCATGTAAAATTTCACTAATTTTACAAATTGTTTTATATCCCTTATTCCCATACAACACTTTATCAAATTTGTTTTTCAGCTTGGCTTATTTCGGTTTCCACACTTTTAACGACCGCCAAACTTTCATTCAGTTCTAGACCAATTTCTTCAAGACGCGAAATCGCAGTTGTGATGCCTGAAAAACTTGACTTTATGTACGCCAAATTTCTGAACAAATTACTGGAAACAGTTCTTGGACAATTTTTATGGAAGATGCTTCACTGCTATCAAAATTAGAAACTATTTTCCGTATGTTTTCATAATATTCACAGTAATAGCTAACTGCATCGAGCCATGTGTCCCAACGAGTAAGTACTGGTTGTGGTGGAAGAGGTATGGAAGGTGCGTCTTCTCTAAATTTTGCCACTCTCATTGGAGCTTTAACAAAAATCTTTTTTACATTTGATATTAACCTATCAACATCAGGGAAATTTAGTCTTACTTCCTCGGCAACTCTATGTAATCCATGAGCGAGACAGGTTAAATGCACCATCGAAGGATACAACATCTTCAGAGATTTCCCAGCCGTTACCATGTACGGCGCAGCGTCGGTCACAAATAGTAAGACATGTTTTCGCTTAACTTCACCGCTCCATAACAGTTTCATAGCGTTGTCGAAACGGACGGCAATTGTTGAATGTTTTACTGATTCAAGAGCTTCACAGTCCAGTAAAAATATATCACCCGGTCTGTCAGAAAGTAGGGTTCCAACGATAACATTTACAACGTATCTCCCACAAGCATCAGTACTTTCATCCATTGATACCCAGATCTTATTGGTGCCTATCTTAGTTCTGATTGCCTGCAATACATTTTAATAACAAGACGGTAAATAGTTCTTCCTCAATGTTGATTCGGTTGGAATCGTCTGTGTTGTGTATTTCTCCAAGATCGATTTGAAATGCTCATTGTTCACTTTATTAAGTGGGATGTTGGCTGATACCATCATTTCACAGTTCTTTAGAAAAAATTGATAATTTGGAAGACGACGAAGCTGTAGATGTATCCAAGAAAAGTCGCTGTTTGCTTTGTCAAGTTGAATGTCGTATTACGTTATTCTCGTGTCTTGATGTATTGCAGTGCTGCTGCACATGAAATCGCTTTGTTGCATTCACTTTAGTTTCACATAATTAACAGAAAAGAACTCTTTCATCTGTGCTAAAATACTCCTCTCCAAATTCCTTTACGTAACTCCGTAACTTTACACTTTCAGAAAGTTTTGTTTTCGGCATGGCGGTACTCACTGATCCACTGCAGATTTAACACTGGTTCAGGATTATTTTCAAAAGCATTGGTGACAGTGCGTGAGTGGCTGAAGGCTTTGTGCTTGTTTCGACGCGTAGAGTCTGGTATGTGGGGAATACCTGACCCAGGTAGGGACGGGTTTCCCGTTAAGCAGCAGTTTCGCCGTACTGAATCATAGGAAGACAATTGATTCCTCTCAACTCATCGGTGGGTCACTGCAGTGGACTCAATTCCCGCGATACCGTCACAAGTGAGACATTGATTGACGCGGCTCAACAAAGGTATGCTGCTGCTGCATAGTCGAATTTAAAAAGCGGGAGGAACATTAACAGTTAGAGAGTGACAATAATTTAAAACTTTAATTCTTGACTGGTGAATTCTGAACAATTTGGTTACAATTAGTTTCGTTTCTTTCTCCAATGTATAACAGGAATATATTTCTCTGAATAATTATCTTAATTTCTTTTCATCTACAACTTCTATCAAAAATTACCAGTTTTTTACTCAAAATATGACCATATGACCATAAAAATTGCTGAAATATGACCATAATTAGGAAAATGGCCCAAATATGCATTTATAGGCTATTTAAAATACATTTAAATACAATCAGAAACGTTGAATCAGTGTTTATTTCTGCATTTCAGCTCAAAAAGAAGGCAGGAAAAAAATATGACTACTCCTAAAGATCCGAACCCTAGTTATGACTCATGGAAGGATTAAGTTTGACCCTCAGCTTAAATGGCCGAAGTGCAATGTATATACTAGAAATACCTAAATGGAGAGTATAAAATTCGCACAGATAAATGCTAGATGGAGCAAACTGGTCCTCTATGAGTTGAGAAAATGGGCAGAAGAAAACAGCTGGGATGTGTTATGCCTACAAGAACCACATTCAAATAGAGGATTGGTACCGAACATGCCAGTGTCAGCGCAAATTATATCAGATGGGGAACATCCCATTACAGGTATAATAGTCCTAAACAGGAACTTAACAACAAAGAAATTCGCACAATTCTGTGACGATCATACGACATCTGCAGAAATCGGCACGGGATGATGTAAAGTGATAGTGGTGTCTATGTACTTTCAATATTAAGACCCAATAGGTCTGTACCTAAATAAAATTAGAAATGTATCCAATAGCCTGGGGAATCAGAAAATAATCATAGCAGCTGATGCAAACGCACGGTCAGTACCTTGGTACAGTGATAAAACTAACGAGAGAGGAGAGGACTTGATGGAGCTGATTTACGAATTACATCTGCAAGTAAGAAATAGACTATACAATCTCCCTACTTTCAAAGACAGATGGAAGGCCACATCCAATATAGATGTAACGCTTACCAGCGAACATGTGGGGAATATGTTACAAAACTAGAGAGTTCTAGACAGCCAAACCACGAGTGAACATAACATAATTCTATATGAACTTTCCAGTGATTGAACGGAGGCTATTAGCAGTGAGAATATCAAACACCGGTACAATATCAAGAGAGCGGCATGGTCTAGACTACGGGAGGGCTTCCGGACACCAGTGGGGTTAATGGAGGGGAATGACGTAGATTATATTGCGAGGGAGGTTGCAAAATCGATTCAAACAGCAATGAAGGGCAGTATTCCATTAGCGAAAAGTGATGTACTATGGAACGAACGGCTGTATAGACTGAGATCAAACACCCGAAAGGCGAGAAGGGAATATCAACGCTGCCTTGAAGCGGCTGATAGGTATATCCTTCTCAACAAATACAGAGAGAGAAAAGAAGCTTTTAAGCGACAACTGCTTCCGACGAAAACTCAAAATTGGGAGGCATATGTTAGAGCAAATCTTAGGTCAGACTCCTGTGGAATACTATACAAAATAGTTGTAGGTAAAATTAGAACACCCACAATTTTGGCTACCGTGAGGGATGAGGAATGGACCATGACAAAGAACTGGGCCACTACGGCTGAGGTAGTATTGCAACAACTATTACCCGACGACGTAGAAGACAATGAAAGCGATACACATATAAAAATGTGCAGTGATCAAGTTGTATACAACCACGTCGGAAGGGGAAAACATAACAACAGAGGTGGTGATCAGAACCATAAACAGTATGGCAAAATATAAATCCCCAGGTCTTGACGGATTTTTTATTTTATTGGCATTTGGGCTGCGCACCCATACAGCCATGTGCAGGTTACATGGATACTACAATGTTATGGGACAGTCCATATACATAATCATACAAGATCAGCTACAGTGAGAGTATTATCCTCTAATTAAATCTAGACATTTTATAGGAAGTGGTTCGAACAAGATCAGCTGCAGTGAGAGTATTATCCTCTAATTAAATCTAGACATTTTATAGGAAGTGGTTCGACATGTTCAGAGGTAAGATATTACAGTTAGCTTTGACATCTGCGTAGGCTACTTTGCCGTATCCATGTTGATACAAATTGGGGTGTTTACAATATACATAACTCATAATTAGTTCTAATTGATACATAACATCAGTGAAGGAGCATATGCTGTCCTAGGGAGTAGTGTGATCACCCGGACAACACGCTCATATTATAACCTTGCTTATGTCTCACAATAAACATTAACATTGTACAGAGACCTGTCTATATAATGTTGCAGATACATAAATGTGTCTATTAGATTGTAACACCAATTCTTTTCATATGTTGATATAAAATCTTGTAGATCGCGTAGTTCTCTGTTGATAGGAGTGTGGCTGCGCATGTGGGTAACAGGATTCCTGCTTTCGTGAGGAATCGTAGAAGGAGGTCTGACTCTGTCTTCTTCCTACTGCAACCGAACAGGAGGTGATTTTTATCCTCAATTTCGCCACATATACAGTTGGGCGTGTCCATGACGTGAATACGGTGGAGATGTTGTTTGAAGCATCCGTGGTTGAATTTGAGTCTTCACGGAATTGTGGCTGAAGTTCTGCAGGCCCTGGTGGTTCAATTAGCTCCATCTTTATTTAAAAAAATGTGTGCTGCAAGGCAGAGTTCCAAACGTGTGGAAACAAAGTGAAGTTGAGTTGTAATACTAACCAAAAGGGGGGGGGGGATAGGGATCTGTCTAACGAAAAATCTTATCGGCCGATCTGCCTGCTCAATGTGCAGGGAAAGGTTCAAGAAAACGTACTGATCGGTAAATTGCAACATCACAAAAGTAATGTGGGTATGAACATGAACCAATACGGCTTTGGATAAGGCAGGTCGACCGAAGATGCAATAAACAGAGCGGTAGACGTAGTTAAAAGCAGTTGTAAGAAATATGTTATAGGAATTTTTGTTGATATCGCAGGTACTTTTGATAATCTTTGGCGGCCGATATTGTTCCGGCGCCTAAGAGAAATGAAGTGTCCAAGCAGTCTTTATAACACACTGAGTGATTATTGTAAAAATCGTTATACCACACTGAGATGCCCACGAGGGAAGGTAGATAAGCATTTGACTAAGGGTTGCCCTTAGGGGTCGGCCAGTAGACCGGTTTTTTGGGACATAGATTTCGTAGAAATGGTTAGTCTACTGGAGGGGCTGGATGGCTTCCTGGGGCTGAATGCCTATGCAGACGACTTGCTGTTACTAATTGGGGTTCGGTCCAGACAATATATAAAGAATTGATTGAAAAACTCCAAGCATGGTGCTCGGAGGCAAAGTTTAGTCTCAAGCCAAAAAAACTCAGATGATGGTATTCAAGGGCCAACTGGAACGTGATCCTACTATCAAAATGAATAACATAAACATAAAGATAACACCGACAGCCAAATATCTGGTGTCACCCTCAATGAGTCTCTGAACTTTGCATCACATGTTACTGAAACGTGCGAAAGAGCTAAGGCTGTGCTTAACTAATTTATCAGTATAGGCGTATGGAGATTTCACCTTTCCATCATAACTATAAAAAGATACCACGATGCTATCCCAGCGTCTCTTGTAGCGTACGCTTCCAGTGTCTGGATGCAGAGACTTCGGCTGGTGAAACCTAGGGAGGAGGTCCTAAGAGTGCAGAAAAGTGTGTGCTGTGATTGAGTGGAGCCTACAGTACTACCTCCACAAATAACCTACCAATTGACATAGGTGTATGGCCGCTGGACTTCGAAATCAGAAGAAGAGGGGCCATTTACTTGTTACAAAATCAGGCCAGGCTGCAAGAGATTGTGGGAATAGTTGCACATAATGCAGCAGAAATAAGCGCTGCACTTCTCGCTGAATGGCAGGAGCGGTGGGACAATAGTTTCACAGGCAGAAGATTATACAGCGTGTTTCCGAACATACAAGAACGACTGCAACTTGAATTCTTTCACCCCACACCAGGCCTGGTACAATATGTCACTGGGCACGACCCATATAACAGCCTACTGTGTAAAAGAGGACTGAAACAAACGAGCTTATGTGAGTGCGGGGCGGAAGGGACCCCCGAACATTTAATGTGGACCTGTCCGATAACGGAAGAAGAAAGGACGCCGGAGATCAACATAATACAGAGTAGATCAACGTGAAACATAATTCTAGATGAGCGATCATGGATTTTTCTCAATAATCTGGTGAAAAAAGTATCTCAAATTAAGTAATACTACCATTGTTAAAACGGAACCGAGCCTACTACAAGCCGGAGTCAGAACGATTGCAAAGAGCAGAATGAGCAAACGCCAACTTCACATTTACAGCAACCAAAGCGTTTCTACCACGGCCAAAACAAACTTGTTTGTAATGTATAGGCAATTTATCAATGACATTTACACAAATGCACAATGAGTCATAACAATATTTGGGAGTTAATTTCCATATTAACGGTAAGCCGGGATGCTGCAAATGAGAACTGGCTCAGGACTGTAGTGGCTTAGAATATAAAATTAAGTGAATGTTACTAATACTCAATTATTATTATCCATTAATTCGATAGAACTACATGATAGATTACAAACACATATGTATAAACTGGGCTAACTGCAACTAACTGACTAATGGGATACTCTAAGAATAACTCGAATATTTCAATAAAAATCACCAGCACTATAACAATAATAAGTGATATTTGTTATTGTATATAATATTAAAGTTTGCAGCTCTAACTGCTATAATTATAAGCAAGACCAAATATAATATTATAGAATTAATAGACAATAAGTCAAAGTGTAATGAAACTATATGCTAAATTCCTTGCATGCAGATGTTTCGTGCAAAGCTCCTGACACTATGTTATCAACAATTTAAAAAATTAATATGTAGGGCCTAATTTAGTCACTAAGATATTAGGCTTATAAATGAAGGGTAAATAAAAAAAAGTCACAATCATGCAGCAACAGGCGGTGAGTTTCCAGAAGAAAAGCGCTGCATTTTTGAAGATAGGCAAAGAGCTTTTAAAAATAGAATCTATACCACGAATAACCTAAATTCTGAACATTTTATTGGACCACTTAACCTCATTGATGCATGTTAATATCTTTTAGCAAATAAAGTCCGTGAAATTGTTAGTAGCAAGTCCACCCCCGCCGTAAAGGTTCAGATTGGGCTGGCTACATCATTTGCAGTATTAAATATTGTATCCGCTAATTTATATTTTCTAACAAAAATACGTGAAGTCACGACCACCACTCACCTGCCTGAATGGTATAAGATCTATGTGAAGAAAGAGATCATGACTAAATTGGAAGAGTTTTAGGAGAGAGATTCTGGCAAAACCCTCGAAAGATTAATTTCCCTGGACATAAACATTGCTCATTTTCAACCATTCTTTCGAGGGTCTTCCCATGTTGCTTTGCCTATTTATATCCACAGAAAATGGGCTATCGTCAACGTGCGTAACGATGAGGAGTAATGTTTTCTTTGGACTCTTCTTGCAGCTCAAGAACAGGCGCCGAAAAAAAAACGCACACCGAGTTAGTTCTTATAGCAAGGCATTCGCAAACCATGATTTCGATTTCTCAGGTATTGAGTTTACAGTAAAACTATCAGATATTTCCAAATTTGAGAGGCAAAATCCAGGCTTTGCAGTAAAAGTTTTAGGTCTCGATTTTACTAAAGATAGGAATGAAATTTTCGGGCCCTTACACTTAACTGCAGAGAAAGGCGATAAACACATCAACATGTTGCTGCATACTGACGGAAGTGTGAAATTCCATTGCTTTTGGATTAGAAACTTGTTGCGGCTAGTTAAATCTTCATTAAGAAACCATAATGGTACCCTATACATATGCGACAGATGTCTGCAGCATCTCAGACACCAATCTCTTGTACCGTTGCGAGATCGATTGCGCAAGGGAAGATCCAGTAAGAGTAGATTTACCCGGCGATGACGATAAAACCTTAAAGTTTAAAGATTTTGGTCACCAACAGCGCGTGCCCGTCGTCGTTTACGGGGGTTTTCAAAGTTTGTTAGAACTTTATGATTCATGCAGTCCCCCACCCAACGCATCTCACTCAACCAGTGTCCAGAAACACACCCCATTCGCTGCGGCATACCAGCTCGTTTGTCCCGACGTACCTAGTCTGTCACCTTTCAACTCCTTCTTGAGCCCAAACTCCGAGAAATGGCTTGTGGAACAACTTGTCGAGCTTTGCGAGGATGTTGATCAAATTTACAAGGAGTGTAATTCACTTGTAAATACAGATGAGCAAGAAGCAAATTTTGTTGATCCTACAATATGCCACATCTGTGAGAAGGACATTGAACCGGGGACTATTAAGGTACGTGATCATTGTCATATCACAGGTTAATTTAGGGGAGCTGCACACAATGACTACAACTTGCAGTTTAAGATAAAATGCAGATACCCATTTTCTTTCATAATCTTTTTGAGTATGACGCATGTTTTATAGTTATGGCATTATCCGACCTCGACGGTGATGGGATGGATGTACTTCCCAAAAATACTGAATGCTACATTTTTTTTTTTTTAAAGTAAGGTTGAACGTACTTCAATTACCTTACAGTTTCTGGACTCTTACAGTTTTATACAGGAATCATTAGACAAACTAGTTGGAACCCTTTAGGACGGTGATATGAATATTACTAGTGCTCATTTTGCCGACCCCGAGAAGTTTCAATTAGTTAAGCGGAAATGAGTCTTCCCCTATGAATATATGGATTCGTGGGAGAAGCTCGACGACGCCACGCTTCCTCAAAAATCAAAATTTTATAGTTCATTGTCAGAGTCTGAAATTTCAGATGCCGATTACGAGCCTGCTACACAAGTATTGCAGACTTTCCAGATCAACACTTTGGGTGAATATGCAAGTCTGTACATGGAGACAGATGTGTGGTAACTTGCAGATCTGTTTGAAAAATTTAGGAGAGTATGTTTGGGGAAATACACCCTGTACCCTGCCCCCTACTTTACATCCCCAGGCCTTTCGTGGCAGGCCATGTTAAAGAGCAAGCTTGATGAGTTGGACCTTGTGACCGATATCGACATGCTTTTCGAACGCGGAATACACGGATGTATTTGTCAATGCGTCCATAGGTACGTCAAGGCAAATAACAATTACATGTCGGAGTACAACCACGAAGTGCCAGACAATTTTATCATGTACTTCGATGTTAACAATCTGTACGATTGAGCCATGTCCTCTGATGGGTTTCAGTGGTTGTCAGCCTAGCAGATTGCGAGCATAGATTTTATGAGCGTTGCATCTGACTCGCCCAGGGGATTCGTGATAGAGGTATACCTTATGATTCCTCAGGATAAACACGACATTATAGCAGACCTACCGCCATGTCCAGAGCACAAATCCCCTGTAGGTGCCACACTCCCCAAGTTGATGACCACAATGGAGAACAAGGTATGGTACGTCCTCCATTACCAAGTCCTCCAGCAATGTGTAGGTTTGGGGTTGCAAGTGAGGAAACTACATCGCATGATTTCTTTCAATAAGTCACAATGGTTGAAAGACTACTCTCTCAACTCGGATTCTCGCCAACAAACTAACACAGATTTCGAGAGAGATTTCCACAAGTTAATGAACAATTCCCTTTTTAGCAAAATTATGGAGGATATTCGCAGACACCGCGACGTCATGAAATTTTGTACAGGCTAGTCAGGTCACCGCGGTGCCCGCAAATACGTAGCATCACCCATATTGAAACACATGACCGTTTTTCGTGAAGACTTTGTAGCCCTGGAGATGGCGAAATTGCGGATCCTCTATAACAAAACAGTGTATGTCGGAATGTGTATACTTGACCTTTCCAAACTGAGGGTGTATCTATTTCATTATGGATTCGCTATTCATCGCTTTGGAAGCCCTAAGCTACTTTATATGGACACGGACAGCTTCATTTACACGATAAACTGTGATCCATATGAAATGATGCTCCACAACAAGGATGAATTTGACACGTGTGGATATAGCACCGACAACCCTTTCGGGATAGATTCCCGTAACGAAAAGGTAGTCGGCATTATGGAGGACGAGGTGAACGGCATCCCTATTGTGGATTTTGCTGGGTTGCGGTCGAAGAAGTACACATTCAGGATAGAGTCGGGCCAAACCTGCCATGACATCAGAAAAACTTTACCATAGATATAACTCTTTCATCTATGTGTCTTTGTTTAACTATAAATGCCTTGAGTTAGTTTACGTTAGTATCTGTTTCACTTTTAGTTAGCGTTCGAACATTCGTGAAATTTATATAAATAAGTTCTGTTCCTAAGGTGTGTGAAGTGGTGTCTATCGCTCACTATGGAAGTGCCACTGATAAAGGAGACTGTTTATACAAAAAGATATCGGACAGAATGGGAAACTACGACGAGCTTAAAATGTGAGTATGGTCTATGGAAAACGAAACCACAAGAGATTTTTGTCATTGTGAAATACTCACAAGAATTAATGATATAAAGAAACACTGTGAAACAGATAAACACAAAGACAAATGTGACACAATTTCCAAAAACTGACGGACTGATTTTTTGCCCGCATCTAAAGATGATATGAACTCCGTTAAAGTTGGAGGTATGTTATCCCTGTTTGTTGCAGAACACACATCCATAACGCACATTGACCACACAGCTTTGAAAAAATGTATTACTGGTTCGAAGTATGTAATGAATATGAAAATGCACAGAACGAAAAGCGCTGAGGTAATTAAAAATGTTTTAGCTCCTAATTTCAGACAGATGCTTTTGGATGTCATTGGTTCTCAAAGAATAGTGCACTTTTCGATTAATCTACTGACCTCAGTATGCCAAAATAATTGAGCATACTAATTGGATATTTTAGTTTGTATAAAAAAATACAGTTATATCTGCATTTATTAGCATTTAAACCACTGAATAGCGCTGATAATCGTTCAATTGCTACTGCCTTGGTAAACTGTTTACAATCCCATGGTGTTTTACTGAAGAACTTGATTGAAATTGGAGCAGATAATGCCCTTGTCATGACGGATACTTGACGGCGTACATAAAACGAGGGTGAGTCAAATGAAAACCTTAAATATTTTTTAAAATATTATTTATTGTGCAGAAGTGGTACAAAGCTGTTTCACTTTTCAACATAATCTCCCCCACGCTCAATGCAAGTCCTCCAGCGCTTAAAAAGTGCATAAATTCCTTTAGAAAAAAATTCTTTTGGTAGTCCGCGCAACCACTCATGCACCGCGTGGCTTACCTCTTCATCAGAATGGAACTTCTTTCCTCCCATTACTTCTTTGAGTGGTCCAAACATATGGAAATCACTTGGGGCAAGGTCTGGTGAGTATGGTGGATGAGGAAGACACTCAAAATGCAAGTGTGTTATTGTTGCAACTGTTGTATGGGCAGTGTGGGGCCTTGCATTGTCATGTTGCAAAAGGACACCTGATGACAGCAATCCACGTCGCTTTGATTTGATTACAGGCCGAAGATGATTTCTTAGGAAATCTGTGTATGATGCACTGGTGACAGTGGTCCATCTAGGCATGTAATGCTCCAAAATGACGCCTTTTTCGTCGCAAAAGAGATTCAGCATAACCTTCCCTGCTGATGGTTCTGTTCGAAACTTCTTTGGTTTTGGTGATGAGGAATGGCTCCATTCCTTGCTCGCTCTCTTCGTTTCCGGTTAGTGGAAGTGAACCCAGGTTTCGGCCCCAGTAACGATTCTTGCAAGGAAGCCATCACATTCTCATTCAAAGCGCCGAAGAGGTTCTTCACAAACATCAACACGTCGTTCTCTCATTTCTGGAGTCAGCTGCCGTGGCACCCATCTTGCAGACACTTTGTGAAACTGGAGCACATCATACACAATGTGGTGTGCTGAACCATGACTAATCTTTAAACATGCTATAATGTCATTCAGTGTAACTCGGCGGTTTTCCATCCCTATGGCTTCAACTGCTGCAATGTTCTGTGGAGTCACAACTCGTTGTGCCTGACATGTGAGGAGCATCTACCACCGAAGTCACACCATTTGTGAACTTCCTATTCCATTCGTAGAGTTGCTGCTGTGACAAACATAGATCACCGTAGTGAACCTTCATTCTTCGATGAATTTCAATAGGTTTCACACCTTCACTACTCGAAAACCGAACAACAGAAGGCTGTTCTTCCCTGGTGCAAGTCTCAAGTAGGGCAGCCACTTTATACTGATACTGCGACGGTATTTGTGCATCTGCACTATGCTGCCACCTACAGGCCATTCTTTCTGCCCACTGCTTGTAGCACGCTTACCAACTTACAGAATAACGGCGCGAAATTTCGATTTTTTATTACAATTGAAGGTTTCCATTTGACTCGCCCTCGTATATTGAAAACGGAAAACGGCTTCCCCAGTTTAATTCTTGTTCGATGTATTTGTCACTCTCTGCAATTAGCAGTCACATGCTTCTGAGCAAACTTTACCACCAAATATAGAATTTCTTATCAGAGAAACCTATAAATGATTCTCACAATCACCTAAACGTTATGATTAGTACACAGAAATATTTGAGGTGACAAATGACGGCGAAAAACCGTTTAAAAAATTGAAGCCTTGTGACGTTGTGACACTCGTTGGCTCTCCACTGAAGGAACAGTGCCCAGGATTTTGTCACAATGGGAAGAATTAAAATTGTATTTCCTAATAAACAGAGATATTTTCTATATAACAGATTTACTTCATTTTACGTACGCCAATGAGACTAATCGCATTTTATGCTTTTTAAGGAGGATCGTAAATGATGTACAAATTGGAATGAAAAGCTTTGAAAGTGTAGACTCAAATCCCGTTGCTTTGCTAAACATCTTGATGACGTTGTTTCACTGTGTTTGTAATAGGGTACTAATGCCTTCAGCGGCGACAATTGACAAAGATTATTTGTCCATTACAATAGAAGACCACTTGTATCCGGTACCCTACTTATGATATCTTTTTGATTCTCAAGTGCACCTACCGATTCATAAATACAATCAGAAAACGTTGTACTGACTTCACCACCAAATTAGCGAAAGAGATTCAGCAAAGACTTTCTCCCAATAAAATTATTTTTGGAGAAAATGTGTCTTTTGAGGCGGAAATTACTCTTCGCCAGGCCAAAGACAACAAAATATTATTTAATTTTATCCATAATTCTATCTTTGTACATGACTGTATTAATTATATAACATACAATGAAAATCAGCCTTCAGTCACTTTGATGAATGCAAATTTATTACATTACAATGCATTTCGAATCCTGTGGATTCATCATCAGGTATTAATTTACATTTGTTATTTACATTGGTTTATTAACATTTGTTTGTTCGCTTAAGTGAGATTCGTGCCTAGTGCAGTTCATTTCTGTGCTGAAAAACCAATTAGAACGAAGTGTAGTGAATTTGTATTGTCATGAGAGGGAAGAAGTAAATGTGAAATTATTGTGGTACTTACCGAACCTGAGAAGAAGTTGTAATCAAATTCATGTAGCACTGCACTAGACACAAATTCAATATGGTACACATATTTACAGAAACAGAGTAATTACAGGATCAAAACAGTCTAAAGATTATATATATTACAAGTAGTTCATGGATGATATATATTAGAGTCATTCAAAGATTATTATATTTTGCCAGAGTATATTTGTGTTGGTGGTCTTTGTTCCAGTTTTTAATAATAAATAGTAAATAAGTCTCTAAAATTATTAAAGTAATGATGGCTAATAAAATCTACTTGTTCATTCAACATGTGTTCTGGGCTTTTTAATTTATGTAGGAATATTTCTAACTGTTCTAGGAGGTCGATTTTCATGGCATTTGACTGTATATGTAATATTGATTGTTTTTAATGTCGTTGATAACATGTTTTGTGTCATACATGTGTTCTGCTATGGCTGATTTTTCGTAGTGATTCAATCTAAAAGCATTCATATGTTCTTGGAATCGTGTTTGAAAATTTCTGCTTCTTACCAATGTAATATGCTGGACAGTTTATACATGATATTTTGTATACTCCACTGTTCTTAAATTTCTGATTATCTGTTTTTATGTTGTGTTCTAGTAGGTGCCCGAGCTTATTATTAGTGGAGAATGTTATTTCTATATTGGTTTTCTTAAATAAGTTAGCAATTTTTTGTGAAATGGGACCTAAATATGGAATGCTGATATACATTTTCTTCTCTTTATCTGTATTATACTGCGTTGTTGTTCTGTTATTTTTCTGTATTCTAGTGGATAATTTGTTGATTAAATTGGGTGTGTAGCCATTGTTCACTGCTATAGTTTTTATTGTGTCTATTTCTTGTTTCAGGATGTTTTCTTCTAGGTTCAGTGAATGCGCTCTGTGAAGCATTGGCCTAAATACTGCATGTTTGTGTGTCAGTGGATGGAATGATGAACTGTGTATAGTCATGTCTGTGTATGTGTGTTTTCTGTATATGTTGAATGCGTGATTTTGTTGAATATTTGTGATCCTGTGATCTAAGAAATTTATGCTATGGTTCTCTTCATGTTCAACTGTGAATTTTAGGTTTTTGTGAAGGGTGTTGAAGAGTAGAATCAACACCCTTCACAAAAACCTAGTTTTTATCATATTAATTAAACCACGAACAATCTAATAGTATGTTGAGTTTAATGAAAATACTAATTATTTAAATATTTTTATATTACTTCCATTAACATTTCCTTTATTTTATTTAGCGATTTCTAGCGAATCTTTTAGTCCTAAATACCCCGTATTCTAGTGACTTTTGAGACCAGGTCTAGCGACTTTTGTTTTCGTAAGGTGGCAACACTGGTTTCGATACGCAGTCCAGAATTCAGTTCTCTGGTTTTAAGTCAATTGTTCTCCTTTGTGTTTTGACCTTTCTTTAGATAAAAATTTAATAAAACGGCTAATAATAAGGCTAATAATAATTTCGCTGCTGCTGTAAATATAAACTGTTCAACAATTCATTCCAAACTTTTAATAGAAGTACCGTAAAATGGGGTAACTTTGGGACTAGTGGTATAACTTTGGGACAGTGCGAAATTTTCAGTTTTCAAAGCTCCCAAAGATGTTATTCATTTTGAATTGGAGCATAATGTGCATTATTAGAAGCACCAATATGTGCTGCCACCTTGTAACATCAGTTAGAAGCTTTTGCTTTATTGTCGTCTCAACAAAGTGCGTTTCTTTTGAAGTCAATATTTTCGAGATTCTGTGTTTTTCCGGAAACTTTCGTTTGCCTAGATAAATCTGTGCGTATTACAACATTGCCAGGTATGTATTTTAAAAAGTACATTCTTTGACAATCACTTTTGTATATAACAGTTATTTTAAAATGTACATGTTACTTAATAACCTCAGAGCTACAAAAAGTCAGCATTCAGTGGGGTAACTTAGGGACTGTCCAAAGTTGCCCCACAATGCAACCCAAGTGCTATTCAGTCTATTTTCTGATTTTTCTTCACAGAATAAAAGCTGATAACCATGCCAAGAAATCCCAAACGTGCTCTTGGAACACGGCCATACAAAAATTATACTGAGGAAAGTTTAAATGAGGCCCTGCAGGCAATAAAAAACAAAAATTTGTCTATTCGCCAAGCAGCGTCAAAATATGGCATTCCACAGAACACACTGCACCTGAAAAGCCAGGAAAAACATTCAAAACCTGTGGGTCGGGCTTCTGTTTTTACGAAAGAAGAGGAGATGCAATTTGTGGGTCACATTATTGCCACATCAAATTACGGATTTCCTGTGGGTATGGTTGACCTTCAATTGGTTGTAAAGTGCTACCTGGATCGCTGCGGAAAGAAGGAGGCGCGTTTAAAAACAAATGGCCTGGGAAGGATTGGGTTAAGGGATTTATGAATCGGCACAAAGATGTGTTAACACAGAGAGCTGCAAAAAATATTTCTCACTCTAGAGCAGCAACGGGTGAAGAGGTTGTGAATAATTTTTTTGACAATTTGGAACAGGAACTCAGTGGAATTCCACCTACCAATATCTGGAATTATGATGAAACAAACCTTGTTGACGACCCTGGTGCCGGAAAAATTATTACTAAGAGAGGATCCAAGTATCCTGAGAGGATTCAGAATTCATCAAAGGCGTGCACGTCCATCATGGTGTGTGGAAACGCGTCAGGAAATTTGGTGCCTCCTTATGTAAACTACAAGGTAGAGAAGATTTGGACAACCTGGACTGAAAATGGACCCTCTGGCACTCATTACAACCGAACCAGATCAGGTTGGTTTGATGCACACACTTTCGTGGATTGGTTTACAACTTTACTGTTGCCTATCCTGAAGCGCCAGGAAGGTCCGAAGGCTCTTATTGGTGATGATCTAAGTTTATAACCAAAAAAAAAAACTGAAAATGTTCTCTTATGTTCAATGTTTGTCTGAGATGTTCATAATAAACAACTGATTTGTAACATTGGTACAAATTAAGTTTTTCTAATCATTTCTGGCGAAAAATAGTACTGTCCCAAAGTTTCCCCACTTGATGGTGTAAGATTGGGACAGAAACAAAGACTAATTACTATAAAGTGATTGAGTATAGAGTAATACCATGCCCTTATGTGCAAAGTGGAAGGTCAGTTTTACATAATATCGTAATCTCAGTGAATTACTTTTATAAATATAGATTGGAGGTGTAAAAAACTCGAAAAAGTGTCCCAAAGTTACCCCGTTTTACGGTATATCAAAAATTCAATTTACATTCACTTGCTCAAGTTCTAGAGGAAATTCATGAATGTAAATCTCTGTTTATAGATTAAATGAACATGATGGGATGCAGTATTTTGAGGAAAATTAATTTTCCTTGAAGACAAGATGAACATTTGGTGGATTGGTTACGTTTTTTATAATATTAAGCAGTTACTGCCGTTAATGACAAACCACTTAAGAGTGATAAAATTGAAGATAATGAATTCCTCTCACAAGGAAAATTATTATTCACGTCAAGTATTCAGAAATATTGTTTCTTATCCGTATCATTCCAACAAAATGAATCTTAAAAAATATTTCGAGATATACCTGAATGACACAATTACTAATATTAAAAATACGAGTAGGTTAAAGTGTAGAAAACAGGAAAAAACTCAAATGAGAAATTTTATATTTGATTAAAAATGAATTAAATAAATTGATTAAAAACACGGATTTTAATAATATTTCATTAAGTGAAATATTCCTCCTGTCATATCCTGTACCTCAATTTCTATACACAAATGATTACACTATAGGATAGATGCAATAAACGCACCGCAACCCAGTTTTAGTGAATCGTGGAGTAAATAGTAAAATAGGCTATTTGACAGTATTCAGAATTTATTACAAATTGTAGTCATTCGCGTAGATTACTGCTTAAGGAAGCTATTTTTGTTAAATTTGAAAAGAAAGATGGATTGTTTTTAATTAAGAAGCGAAATTAAAATAAATTTTTTTGCATCCTGTCACGTGACAGAAAACACTCTGGGATTTGAGATCGCTTTAGTGACGTCACCTGCCTGTAGGTGCTGCGGCTGCGTAAGCTATTCAAGTTTTCAACTATTTGTTGCTGGTTATCTCATTACTAATGAGATTTTGTGTTTAATATAAAATGAAGAACAATTTGTAGAAGCCTACAGCGGAAAAATCCCGAAAATTATTTGTCGGACTTGCTATAGAAACAACCATTGACTTTTATTCTACTGAGCTTGAGAATGTAATCACTCCAATTCAAGAATCACTTATATTTAAACTGGAAGCTAGTGATCAACAGAAATCCTTCATAAGAATTACTAAAATTTTAAATTAAGTTAGTTATTTTAGGAGATATTTACGAGAAAAAAATGCAAGTGTAGTATAAGGTAAGCACAACAGTTAAATATCTGGACGTTGTGGACAATATTTCTTAACTGTAGATAAAGAATATTTTTTCTAACAAAACTGAATTTATTGTTTATTTATTTACCGACCGCGTTCACTTCACTGCACGTAGAAACTGTGATGTTTAAGTGTTCACTATTAACGACAAGAAAAGTAACAATGCCATGATATCCAGGTAGCTGCATGGTTAAAGAATGCTATACGAATTTGAAGATCCTATATTCGAACCTTGATTACGATAATATTTTTTCTGTGTTTGCATTTATTTATTTATTTATTTATTTATTTTTTTTTTTTTTTTTTTTTTTGCCTTTTTTTGCTTCACAGAATCATAAAACGTCTTGCAAACGTTTGAAACATAAATTGCTGTTATACAAGAAAACTTTTGTAAAAAGATAACCTCCTGCTTTTAATTTTGAAACAAACCAGAGATACATCATCACTGGAACAAAACCCAAGTACTCGGCGATGAATAATAGGATTTATTTTAACAACAACAATCTCGCAATAATTCCGGAACGCTTTGAATATTTTTTGTTGAAATTTTTAAGTGACGATACAATTGTATGTGGCCTTTCTGACATAAATGCATCTATTTAAGCGGTATTTACTTTTAATGCGCAAGTAATTTTCAGTTTTTTTAAATTTTTTACCGGTGTGCAAGTAACGTCCAGTTTCAGTTTTGAAGTCTTTTTGGTCATGTCTCATATGTTTATAATACTAGTGCAATCCATAAATTTGTAAAACATTCGGGAAAAAAATGTTTTGGTGGATTTTAGAAAAAGAATATGCAGCGCTACCAACAGCAACTAGTATCTAAAGTAAACGCTCACAAGTAACAAAACATATTCCAAAGCGAGGATCGAACCTAAGAACCCTAACTTTACTGATACTCGCCTTAAACAGCGTACTACATTATCTCAAAGAAATTATGGTGCAAATTATATTTACAGTAAATGATATGCAACTTAGTCGCAATGTCGTCTGGGTTTCTATGAGCAAGTTGCAGCGACTTTTTTTCCTATTTCAGCTAATGCGGGAACACTTATATTTATTTGGAGAGTTTTTATTGTTATGGTTGTATATTGATGTACTACACACTATTTATAAACCATATTTCCAACAATTTATACACAAATTCAGAGAAACAAACCAAACGTTACTCACATAGAGTGAGCGCCTGCTGGCACGTTACGTCACGAGTGTCGTTAGTCCACGGCAGGAAGCGAAGGAGCGTTTTGGCGGGTTTTCAAATACTCTAAATTTTAACATTGAATTTTACGTAAAATAATCACTTTTGTCAAAAAATAAATAGTACCCGGTAAATAACGTGTATCAATAAACTATTTAAAACCATTTTCAAAAAATAGTCATATAGCCAATTATAATGATTATTATTTAATTTCATTAATTGTGTATAGTGTTTTTATAACAACACTTCCCGAGCCACTACAAGGCAGTGCTTTTAGCTAGTTTAAGTAAATCGTTGTTTAAAAGTTCTACGTATGTAAAAATACAATAAAGATAGTACCGTTCCTCCATTTATGTGCGAAAAAAAATGCAAAAAAGGATACAGGAAAAATACAAAGAAAAAGTGTGTATGACCCATAGAAGTTTCACTTCTTGGCGTTTACACACTGATACGCGCAACATTTTATTTTTTTATTTTGGTCGTTTATCGTCGAAATGTGATATAACGGTTTTCTTTCGTTTGATATGTTGTTGTACTGTCTACATTTTTGGACTGAGTGTTAATGGTTGCGTTGAAACAACTTCCTCACGGCTCTATGTGCATTGTGTGTTTGATATTGTTTTGTGTGTGTGTGTGTGTGTTCTGCGTATTCAAGTTTTAGGTTTATGTGAGTTGACGATTCGAGTACTTGTTAAATGTGATTTGCTCGTTTTTCTTGTTTCCTTGGGATAATCCGTCATATGTTTTCTGGATAATAATGGGAGTTTTATAATAATTTGCTACCGTCTGGGACTTAAATAAAATGTGTTGCTTTACGGAATTTTGTAACCGCTATTTTGTGAGCTTTTACAAAACCTTAGTATAGAATTCATGTCATGGAGGGAGCTTGATTGAAAGTGAACACGCTAATGGTTGCAGATAAGTAACGAAAATAATTTGAGTGTGAGCCCTATTTCACGCGCAACCATTTTGGTCCTACGATTAAAAAGATTATTTTGAGATGGATTCATCCGATAATCAAGAAAAAGAAGCATTGATAGAGTTGCTGGAGGTGTACACGACCCACACCTCATATAGGGTTGCAAACTAATTTAGAAAAAAAAAGCATTTTTGTCTTTTGAAGAGGAAAATAAAAACTATATTATAGGAAAAATTATTTTTAAATGTAGTTATTTATTGCCTTAGATACATATATTTTCGGGCTTACGGGACTAGCTATTAATTTTTGGTTTCATTCCAAAGTAATATAGCTGAGGCCAAATTCTATATTTAGTATTATAAATAAATGAAAACTCATTTTTAAATTTAAGGCCGCTCTGTTTATTCCTTCCCACCATCATGAATTTATTTTGTTCCATCATAAGCAGTAACATGTTTGTAAATTAATTGAATTATATAGTGTACAAAAAATAAATTATTTCCGCATATTTTATGGTTAGGATAACGTATACCGGCCAAAAATAAAGTATGATACTTTATTTTTGTATTAAAGTAAAGTTAGAAACCCTATTCCTCTGACCAGTGTGGCATATTTTAACATAATATTACAATTTATTCAACAGAAGATCATGCTCACAATATTCTGAAAATTATAGAAAATCGATATTGACTGACTTAACTGTCAAGTACCAGGTGACGCAATAGTAAAACCCACAGTGCAGATTATGCAATTCGCAGAGAACTTATTTTGAGGATCCCTTCTTATCCAGTTATATATTCTCTCCCACAAATCTTTATGTTTTTGAAATTGTTTAGGTTTTTTCAGTTTTGCTTCCTTGGAGTTATTTGGTGTATCAGTTATCACTATCGCAAACAGAATCTGAATTACTTTCCTTTTTAAACACTGTGAAAGAAACAAAAACAACGGCGAGCGGACACTAGTCGTATGGAGTACAAAAATTTGAATGATACGCTATTATTGCCTCGAATGCGATCAAAGGATACGAGCGATGGCCGATGGGCACCCTTTCTGGCAGGATGTTGTGAAACTAGCAGAACGACGTTCAGTTACATGTATCTTATTGGTAGGAAAAAGAATAAAGTCTGATACTTCATAATAAAGTATGGTTGGCAACCCTAGCCTCATATACCCTCTATCATAAAAAGATGCGTGAAATGAGGCATTTCATGTTTCATCCGTTAGAAATTCCGGAAATCTTCACCATCCAACAACATCCAATTCTGTGACTAAACATATGCCTTTTGTAAATATAATTACCTGGCACAAGACTTTTTCTTTTTCCTAGTCTTTTCGCACAATTCGGAGAACGAGCTTAACAACACAATTAGAAATGACGATAGTAAAAAATTTGATATCCATCCTGAGGAAATCATGAAGGAAATAATAAAGCTGAAAAAAAAATAAAGGGGCTGGTGAAGATAATATTACTACAGATATCTTAAAGATAGCCGGATGTGACATTGTACCTTATCTTGAAATATTATTTAAATTGAGTCTAGACACTTGCTGCTTACCACAGGACTGGAAAAGTGCAATAGTAGTACCGGTACATAAGGGAGGGGTGAGAAATAGAGTTGAGAATTACAGGCCAATCAGTTTGACATCAGTGGTAGGTAAATTAATGGAAAGATTGATATGCAACCACATCAGAAATATATGTGAGGAACGTAAGTGGTTTTCAAGCAGGCAACATGGTTTCATGCAAGGATATTCATGCGAATCTCAGTTGGTGGGATATATGCAAGATATTTCAGATGAAATGGACAAGGGAGGCCAAATTGATAGTGTAGCACTAGACCTTTCAAAGGCGTTTGACAGAGTAAGCCATAAAATGGTAGTAAATAAGGTAAAAACCATTGTGGATAAGAAAGTCATTTGCTGGGTAGAAGAATTTTTAAAAGGTAGAAAACAGAAAGTTAGGGTAGGAAATGTAGTATCAAAAGAAGTGGAAGTAAAAATGGGTGTGTCACAGGGTAGCGTATTGGGACCATTGCTATTCATTATTCTAATGAATAATTGTGTTGATTGTTTACTATCTGAAATTAGATTGTTTGCAGATGACATAATGCTGTATAAAATAATCAAAACGATAGAGGATTGTAAACAGTTGCAGGGTGATCTGGACAGGATATCTAATTGGGTTTGTAAACATGGAATGAAGATTAATGCAAAGAAGAGTCAGCTTATTAGATACACACATAAAAAACAAAAGGTTAATTATGAATATAAGGTGGGGAAAGAATTGCTTGCTGAAGACTTGAAATTACTTTTGATAACAAACTTAACTGGGCAGGACACATAGGACAGGTGGTAGGAAAAGGTTTCAAAGTTCTGCACTTGTTGGAGAGAGTGATGAGGGGTTGTACGAAAGAAGTCAAGGAATTGGGTTACAAAAATTTGGACAGACCATTGCTCGAATATGGTAGTGTAGTATGGGACCCTCATTTTACGTATCAAATACAGGAGTTGGAGAGGGTGCAAAAAAGGGCTGCTAGATTTGTTTCTGGAAATTATCGCAGAATGCAATCAGTGACGGATATGATAAAGGAGCTTGAATGGGATTCATTGCAAGACAGGAGGAGAATGAGGAGGGTCATGGGAGTGTACAGGGCATATACTGGTGATGAGGCATGAAAAGATATTGCAATAGGTATGAAAAGTAGTGCATGGAAGTGAAAAGATGACCATGACCACAAGCTGGCACTCGATTTCAGACACAAGGGTGTAGGAAGATTCTCCTTTTTAGGTAAGGGTGTCAGGGATTGGAATGAGTTACCAAGAGAAATGATGAATAATTTACCGAAAACTTTGAAAGAATTTAAAGATAAAATTTGTAGAGGGCAAATGTAGGTAGGTGCAGGATAGGGGGAAGATGGGTGTGTAGGGAAATTGCCACCGGAGCCTGTGCTCCATTGCAATTAAATTAAATTAAAATTAAATTAAATGTCAAGTAGTCAGGGTTACACCAAAATCTGTGCTTTTATAAATATGGGGCAATACATATTTAATTTAAATATCAGAACATTAAAAAATTGTAACTTAACTATTTATATAACTAGTATTAATATTAAATGGAACGTACAGATTTCAGAGCTAGACGGATATACGCGTGGTGGTAGGTCGCTAGTACGGTAGTACCAGATCGGGCCGGCGGCCGACGGGTCGTCTAAATGCAACGCTCTGTCGACGGGAGGAAAGGGAGATAGGGAACGGGTCGTCTAAAGGGGCCTACTCCAGACGACTTTTACTCGTATGTTAGCTTCTTTCCGAAAAAAAAGTAAATTTATATACACAAAGGTAATTGATATAAATTAAACCGATTCGGTACAGAAATTTACTATTTTAATTTTGGGTGTAGTCTTCTCGGGAGACTAGCCGAGTAAACAAGGTGTTTCCACACGATATTTCGGCGATCTCAGGCTCCGTCACCATCTTCTGGCGACTTCACCAGAAGATGGCGACGGAGCCTGAGATCGCCGAAATATCGTGTGGAAACACCTTGTTTACTCGGCTAGTCTCCCGAGAAGACTACATCCATTCTCAACGCCGAGAAAGACTTCGTTCCTATATTTTAATTTTGTTAACATCACAGTGAACATTTCAATACATTGAATGCAATATCTAATTTTGTATTTTGTCGTTGTAGAATGTTCTTGAGCCTCACATATATTATCGAAGGAGGCAACTGACATTCGAAAATTATTAAAAATTTATTAATAATATTAAAAATAATTGAAATAAATGCTATGGAGTGCACGCTACGGTGGCAATCTCCCTACACACTAGGGATGTTGATGGAGAAAATACATAGATGTTTTTTCGATGTGACGCATCGAAAGTTTGCATCGATGTTTCACGATGCATTGAATCGAAACATCGATGTTTTCGATGCATCATATATATATATACGAAAATAGAAAATGATTCATTTATTTGAATCGTATTTTAAATTATTTTTTTTCACAAAGGTATTTTTGGAATGTCTGGGATTTCTAAATTATAAATCCGAATAGATAGATAGAATACAAGGAAAGCGAGGAAACGCTGAAAGAGAGGCAGCATCGGGCTTCTAATCTAATTAGAATTTGGAAATCCTAATATTTCTTCTCTAAACTTGGTATAAATAAGATTTCCCTGTTACATTGTTGATTTAAAACTTGGACAGGTTTAGAAAAAGGTCTTACTAATGGTACTGAGCTGGCCATCACAATTTGATATTTATAAGCCATTTTGCACAATTTTGGAAACTGTTGTTTATGATCGGACCATACTGCTAACCAGCCAGTTGGGGTCCTCAAGTAGACAGACAGCTCATCAGAAACATGTTCTTCGGTCTTGTTTGATTTCCAGTTTCGATGAACTAGTTTGTGATGATCGGTCCAAAGACTGAAATCTTCCAATGTTTTGTCCAAACTATCTGAATCAGATTCTTTATGATTTTATTCAAGATACCTCTTCATCAACTCTTTGATTTTTGAACAGCATTTGCACAAGCCATCAGGTCTCCAAAATGTTGGTTTTTGAGCCATGAGTCCAATAAGGTCGCGATAGCTAAAGGCGGAACTTGTTCGATAGCACCCATCTGTTGTTGATTTCTTTGAGTATGTCCTAATGTACTTCCATCACTAAGTCTTCATCAGTCATAACTGCTTTGCGTTTTGAAAGCATGCAGTGAACTAAAGGGATTGCTTTACTGCTGATACAATATTTATAGCCGATATGTTTTTAGTTGCAGCTTCAATTCCAATTAACCGGTCGTCCATTATTTCGTTTACTTTTTATCAGCTCATGGAGCAGACAAAGGCTGTGTGACTATCATATAATTCAGGTACATCCCACAGTGGCGGGAAATTACAAATAAACTGTAGTTTTTTTGTTGTTTTAACCAAGGTAAAAGAAAGAAATGTAATGTGATTTTGTAGGTAAAAAAAATAAAACCGTATAGCGATAGAATTTCTTGTTTTTGTTTTTAAAACTATCTTATCGCGTCGAAAAAACGCGTGCGTTCTTCCGATGTATAAAATGAAATACATGGAAGCATTGAAAGTAAGAGATGCATCAAATACTAAACATCGATATTTTCGATACATCGATGTATATCGAACATCATTACTACACATCCATATTTCTCCTTTCTTCTTCCCACCTACTTTTGCCCTCTACTAATTTGAACTTTAAATTCTTTAAGACTTTTTGGTAATTATTCATCGTTTCTCTTGGTAAATTATTTCAAATCATTACACCCTTCGTTACGAAAGAAAATTTTTCCACACCCTAATGCCCGAAATCAAGTGCCAATTTGTGTTCATGGTCATCATTACCCTCCCTTCCATGTACCTCTCTTAATTTTCCCACCACTATCTTACCATGACACATCACCAATAATGTCTTGTACAGTCGCATGACTCTCTTCACCATCCTTCTGTCTTTCAACGAATACCATTCCATCTCCTTTATCATATTAGTTATCTGTTGTGTTCTGCGGTAATTTTCAAAGACAAATCTAGCAGCCTTTTTCTGCACCCCCTCCAACTCCTGTACTAGATACCCAAAATGTGGATCCAATACTTCACCACCATATTCAAACAGAGGCCTTACCAAACCGCTTTTATATACCTAACTGCCTTACTTCTCTAATATAGCCTCTCATCACTCTTTCCAATAGGTGAAAGATTTTGAAAACACTTTTCCTACTACCTGTCCAATGTGATCTGTCTGGTTAAGTTTGTTATCAAATGTTACGCCAAGGTATTTACATTTAGAGTCTTCAATAAGCATTTCCTTCCGCACTTTATAATCATAATCAACTTTTAGCTATTTAGCTGTGTACCTAATAAGCCGGCTCGTCTTTGCATTTATCTTCATCCCATTTTGACTCGCCCAGCTAGATATCCTATCTAGATCACTCTGCAGCTGCTTAAAGTCTTCTACCGATTTGACCCCATTATTTCCATCTTCCCTGAGCTCTTCAAAAAGATGCCAACTTCCTCTCTCTTCTGAATGATCGGATGCGGCCAGAGAGATCGATTACGTTTCTTCATTTTCCTACGTCAAAGTGTTAGACAGCAACACGCTGTGAATGATGCCGACAACAATAAAAACTTGCGCACAAACCATGAAACATGCGACTAAAAATCGTTACGTGTGAAGCAAGCCCAAAGTAGCTACAACAAATTGTCGCTGGACCTTTAATCCTACGACCAAAACTCGCGTGTGCAACAGTCCTAAGTGACTGTTCTGTGGCAGCACTTAATGAAATCGCGGCCGGGAAAAGATACTAAAATGGAACAAAATTTACATCTATCCCTGTTGGGGAGCTGCACACTTACAGCGGAGAAAGGACTGAACAGATGATTCAGTCATGTATGTTGAACAAATAAGTCAGGAATCTGTTAGTGAAGGGGATGCCGTAACCTGTCTGCCGACCAATGAAACAAGTCAGAAATTGACACCTCAATAACAACGTTATCTTCAGGGCACGGGGAAGGAAGCGGAGGCATCTCATTACATGATAGCAACTATTGAAAAACTGTTGGACAACAGTCGAATGCGAATCAAGCGTGAAATGCGATTAAATGAGCGCCCAGAAAGCGGACATGAATGAAAAATTCACTGCCATTTGCGAACAGCAAATAGCATCCGAAGATGGGATGTGTGAGAAACTTGCATTCATGGTTGAACGTTGGGATGCGTGTAAACGTGATCATGCAAGATTATAGTTAAATAATTATAGTGAAAGATCGGGTTTAAGTCATTATTTCACTTCGAGATGGGCTTGCTAAAATTTTAGCAATGTTTATAACCTCTCAAACATTATGTGTCATTAAGATGTGAGTTGTAAATTAGATATTGCAATCCACCAAAGCGGGGTCCCCATTAGACAGTCTGGCGGATCCAGCACAAAATTAAGCGGATCCGCAAAATGCGGCATGACTCGCTGCCCCACTCGGTCTCTATCGGATGTATTGCACCGTTTGCCTGTACCCTTCCAGTTGGCATTTGACTCGTGTGAACAAACGTTTGTTTTTGTCAACCTTCGTCATTCGTAAGTATATAGATCCACTTTTAAGTATTAATTAAAACTTACGTTTGGTGTGAGTACACATTTATATAATTTGAGTTATGTTGCGTATTTAGTACGATTTTCTTCCTACATAAAAAGTATTTTCTATGTGTCGCACGCGTCATCTGTATTTTCAGATAAAGTAATTGTGACAACTTCCTATATTTGCGGCTGGAAATTTGATTATTCGTTGATACGAAACTAATATTATTGAAATTTTAACGATTGTATATTTATTTATTTAGCAGTTATAAAAAGGCAATTGTATATCCCTTGACTTATTGTTGTCTCGCCCGCCGCCTAAATGTTTTTGAAACACATGTCCTTTGACGATAGCCGCCTGCTTATACTGTATGTGTCACTCAGGCTTTCAGTTACTGGATATGTGAAAACTGCGACCAGTGAAATTTGCGGCCAACCTAAAATCTGTGAAATCTGCGGCCAATAGCTGTTCTCTTTGTGCCGGGCCGTCCTAATCACTCTTGCTCACGATCGCTCCATCCATCCAAATGGAGCGATGTCACTCCATTATCGCGTCGTGTGTGGGGAAACTGATGTGGATGACGTGGAGTGACAGGATTATTTGGATATACGGTCAGTCCAATATCCTTCAGTTTCGTCCATCATGCCATCAAGCGGACTGACGGTGTGTGGGGAAAACCACGTGGAGCCACATCAAGCCATCACTCCAGTCGGCTCGTGTATGGTGAAACCGCGGTCCAAACAGTTCTCATTCTGTCACCGACCACCGACACCGAGCAGACAACATCAGTGCCTTGAGTGGGCTATGCAACATATGTACCATTTCTTTTTTGTTTTGAATCTGCTTTAGAAATATTTGTTTTGCTACTAGTTAAATATTATTTTGAATGTAGAATTGAAAATAATACAGTTTTAAATATTTTTTTAGTAACAATTAGAACGATTATTTTCTTTTAACTTAAAAAAAAAAAAAACAAATAATATCATCTCAATAAGACTTTGTGCTGGAGATTATTGAGAAGAATAAAGACTTACCATGCTTGTAGGATCTCTAATCCTGACTACCATGACAAAATATAAATAAATGTGGCAATAGATCAATTGCTAATATTATTTAAATATAAAGACGTAAACGCCAAAAGAGAAACCGTGTTGAAAAATAAAAAGATAATTCTTTGCTGTTTTCTTTTTAAAAAGATCATAGTATGGTAAGATTAATTTTTATATGAGCCTGCTTGTTTAAATACGTTGTTTTACAATATGTGACGTACCTGTCACTATTTTCGGCCTGCTAAAATACTTAAATTTAATAATTCTGTTTTATAATCATTTTGTAGTATTTTTAAAAGTTTTCGTAATATCACAGAGCTTATTTTTCATAATTTCGCACTTTTTTTGGACTTTATTTAATTCTCAGCATTTGTATTCAGTATTCTATAGTTTGAATATCCTTTAAACTTAATTCCGACTCATTTTATTTTGTACTTTGCACAACTAGATTGTTGTATAGCAAATTGACAACTTATTGTTGTTTGCTTTGCCTCGTTTTACATTGTCGTGGCTGACTGGAGTGATGGAATGATGGTGTATGTGCTACGCTTTTGGATGTCACATCCAAATGGAGCGATCGTCTATGGCCACCTTAGGCTGGTCGTCCACTGCAAGCATATTTGAGCGACCAACAACTCAAGCAACTGTAGACGACTTGAGTGGGGTGACAGGGAGCGACTATAGTAGCCGATTAAGTCGCGGGACTGTGATTGTTGCAGCAGTACTCAACCGCATCTCTCGCGGGTAACAGTTGTGCTAGTGATTTCCTGCGAATATTTTAAGAGTTTCAGAATTTTGTGGAATGGATGTAGAGACCACGTATTTTTGGAAAGTTCCTGCCTGACGACGCATCGTAGACATCGTTTGTGTTGGATTAATTCAATGTTAGAAAAACTGAATTTATTAGGAGAATTCCACCTACAAATCCTCGTTCAGCCATCAGGATCACTCCAGGCGAATGCCGAGATGGTTTCATTCAAAATGACATCCGGATTCCATCCCGTTCATTACCCCCAGTCCCTTCCCATATCTAATAACATCGACGTCAACGAGGCAAAAAGCCAGAAAGAAATAATGATAATAATTTCGTTTTGTGCGATCTTTATAGGTCTATTTGCATAAAATAATAATAATAATTTCTTTAACTTTTTTAACTTAACTAAAATAGAAACAAAACTGTTTACATTCCTCACCAAATACTCGACCAACACGGTGTTTTTGTGGCATGTTTGAAAGGTTTACAAATATTTTTTACTGGGGTTGGAGTGAACAGCGTCGTTGGGTTCAGGCGGTTAGTAATCTATTATTCTTCAGGGCGTCAGAGATGGAACTGGAGTGTTTCATTGAGCGGACCTGGGCGAAGCATACGGAAAAGGTGCGTTTGGAGATGAGGTTTGTCCTCATCGGTGAAAACTTGCTCAGTTTATTCGAAAATGCCAGTTCCCTATGAAGAGGAACGTTTTTCAGAACTAGGAGTAGGCTACACTGCAAAAACTCAATATTTCTATCTCCCTAAGCAGCGCTGTTAATAATTGTAATTTTGCTCTATCGATTTCAAGAAAATGTTTTGCCAGAAATCCTATGATCCATTTGTTTGTGCTTAGTCCGGGTAATGAAGGTACTGTGGAATCCAATTCTTGGTGGTTGGACGGATGGGTTGGAGCGTTGCACATTTATTGAACTGGTGCTCAAAGTTTCGAAGGAGGTAAATTGACGCCATGTCCCAAATTACTTTCGGTGTCTTGCCAGTTATCTTGTCCAGAAACCCATTTGGAGATATGTTTCTTTTCAGTCCCTCTGTTCAGTAATGTACCTAGTATTTGAATGATTAATATATTGAATTGACTTTATGATTAATTGTGATGGAGCGTATGCTCCAGTGGCAATTTCCCTAGTTATCTAACTACCACTTTCTTAGTATTTTTTATCATTTTATATCCTCTGAGTGTTTAAATTCCTCCCCCATCTACTTTTATGATTTAAGAATTTTAATTTTAAATTCCTTCAGCGTTTTTGATAAATTATTCATCACTTCACTTGGTAATTTATTCCAGCCCCTGACGCTCGTATCCTCAAATGAAAATGTTCCTACTCTCTTATGCGTGAAATCGAGTGCCAGCTTGTACTCATGGTCATATTTTCCCTTCAATGCACTATTCCTAATTCTTCGACCATTATCCTTCCAAGCCCCATCACTTATGCCCTGTACATTCCCAGCATTCTCTTCACCCTCCTCCTTTCCTCCGATGACTGCCAACCTAGCTCCTTTATCACATAAATTACTGATTGGGTCTGGTGGTAATTTACACAAACAAACTTAGCTGCTCTCCTTTGCAGTTTCTCCAACCCCTGTATTTGATATCCAAAATTTGGCTCCAAAAACTACATCACCATACAATGTTTTGTAATCCAATTCCCTATCTTCTTTGGTACATTCTCTCATCGCCCTCTTCAGAAAGATATTGTAACCCTTTCCTACTACATGCCCAGTCGAGATTATTATCAAACGTTATGCCATGTAATTTACACTTCAAGCTTTCAACAAACAATTTTGTCACATCTTATATAAGCATAAAGAACCTTTAGTTACTTATCTGTGTACTTAATTTGTTTGCAGTCTTTTACGCTGTAATAGCTTGCAAGAAAAGTTAGTTAAACCACAAATATGCGAGTACATTTACATAATGGCACAGCACCAGGCAATATGCGACTGAACTTCTTAAAATAGATTAAGATTGGATTGCGATAGATGCGAACGGAATGATTACATCAAGTCGTGAACTCTGTAATCTTGTCGGACATACTTCCTAAAGAATACAAATATTCATTCAAGAAATACAAATTTTAAAGATATTTTTATCAGTTTTGCTTGGTATAATAATACAGCTAGTGAGTATACCTTATATTTGTAACTTAAATGTAACTGTAGAGTGATAGTAAATATCGCAATCTCAAAAGTAGCATTAAAGTATAAGTATACAGGGTATAAGTTTTGAAAGTACCTATGACAGTAAACTTGTCATGATTAACTACCATTTTTACTACCCATTTCTTCTGCAACTTCTTTCCCACAGTTTCTGCTGAATATCAAGTGAATAGTACCGCTTGTCTCTCATATATCACAACAGTGTTTTCTCACTTACGGCATTGATTAATTTCTCATTGCCCATATTGATGGGTAAAATGAACAAAAACGGCGTTATATACGAAAAGAAACGTGGAGCGTAGAACACGTAACGGCTACTACAACCGATTAATCCAACTCCGGTAGGATCAGTCGCTCGTCGCCTGTCATCGACTACAATCGGTCTCTCAAGATCGCTTGCAGTGGACGCTGTTCAGTAACGTTCCGTGTGTTGGGATCAGTCGCATCAATACTCACGACTACGCGAGGCCTGTTAGTCGCTCAAATTCGATTGCAGTGGACGACCGACTAACAGGTCTCGCGTAGTCGCGCGTATTGATGCGACTGATCCCAACACACGGAACGCTGAACAGCGTCCACTGCAAGCGATCTTGAGACACCCATTGTAGCCGACGGCAGGCGACGAGAGACTGATCATACCGGAGTTGGATTAATCGCTTGTAACAGCCGTTACGTATTCTACGCTCCACGTTTCTTTTCGTATTTATCGCCGTTTTTGTTCGTTTTACCCATCAATATGAGCAGTGAGAAATTAATCAATGCCGTAAATGAAAATATATGAGAGACAAGCGTTACTACTCACTTGATATACAGCGGAAACTGTGTGAAAAAAGTTGCAGAAGAAATGGGCAGTAAAGATAGTAGGTAATCTTGACACGTTTACTATCATAGGTACTTTAAAATTTATACGGTGTATACTTATCCTTTAATGATACTTTTGAGATAGCTATATTTACTATTTTTCTACAGTTACATTTAAATTACATTTATAAAGTATATCCAACAGCTGCATTATTACACCAAGCACACCTGATAAGAAATATCTATAAAATTTGAATTTCTTGAAAGAATATTTGTATTCTTTAGAAAGTATTTCCGACAAGATTACAGAGTTCACGACTTGATGTAATCATTCCGTTCGCATCTATCGCAATCCAATCTTAATCTATTTTAAGAAGTTCAGTCGCATATTGCCAAATGCTGTGCCATTGTGTAAATGTACTCGCATATTTGTGGTTTAACTAACTTTTCTTGCAAGCTATTACAGCGTAAAAGACTGCAAACAAATTAGGTATACAAATAAGTAACTAAAGGTTCTTTATGATTATATAAGATGGGCCAAAATTGTTTGTTGAAAGCTTGAAGTGTAAATTACATGGCATAACGTTTGATAATAATCTCGACTGGGCATGTAGTAGGAAAGGGTTACAATATCTTTCTGAAGAGGGCGATGAGAGAATGTACCAAAGAAGATAGGGAATTGGATTACAAAACATTGTATGATGATGTAGTTTTTGGAGCCAAATTTTGGATATCAAATACAGGGGTTGGAGAAACTACAAAGGAGAGCAGCTAAGTTTGTTTGTGTAAATTACCGCCAGACCCAATCAGTAATTTATGTGATAAAGGAGCTAGGTTGGCAGTCATCGGGGGAAAGGAGGAGGGTGAAGAGAATGCTGGTAATGTACAGGGCATAAGTGATGGGGCTTGGAAGGATAATGGTCGAAGAATTAGGAATAGTGCATTGAAGGGAAAATATGACCATGAGTACAAGCTGGCACTCGATTTCACGCATAAGAGAGTAGGAACATTTTCATTTGAGGATACGAGCGTCAGGGGCTGGAATAAATTACCAAGTGAAGTGATGAATAATTTATCAAAAACGCTGAAGGAATTTAAAATTAAAATTCTTAAATCATAAAAGTAGATGGGGGAGGAATTTAAACACGCAGAGGATATAAAATGATAAAAAATACTAAGAAATTGGTAGTTAGATAATTAGGGAAATTGCCACTGGAGCGTTAAGTGTTTGTCGCGTCTATCTTGACTTCCCAGTCTACCGTGTATTATTACTGGCACATTGCTGTCGTTACACATGTGAAATTTCAACGACCATCCAAAATTCTAGTATTTCCAGCATATCAGGCTTTTTTTAGGACTTTGTGCCTCGTCGATACCATCGCCATTAGTGGTGAGAACGGATGTTGGTCAAGAAACGCCAAGGAATTTGGCCATGGACTTTTGAAGGAATCTTTCCCTGCATTCGTCGGGAGAGATTTCAGGAATCCAGGCACTCTTCGATTTCACTGTTCTGTTTACAGTTTGCTGCCGTTTGTTTTGGGGTAGGAACAGTTTTTCTCACGTTGTTCACTATATGTCCTTCGGAGCAAAAATCGTGATCAGTGGATGTTCAAGAGAAGCGAAGAACTCAGGACCGGCGCTAGGATTCTCGGGCCCCGGGTAAGCGATCTTAGGTCCCCTCCCCTCCGCTCCGAAAATATTTTGACTTTTCACTTTTGTATAAATTCAGAACATTTTAATACAAAAATGTTCAAAATTATTGGTGCAGATTGTCAAATTTGTGTTTGATTTCTGTTTATTTAGGCACCCAGGCCGGTGGGGCCCCCCCTTTGGTGGCTCGGGCCCCGGGTACTTTTGCCCCGCTTAACCCCCCCTAACGCCGGCCCTGGAAGAACTTGTGTAAGAAACCCAAAGTCAGACCATTGTGTGCATATAGTGGTGTAATATGGAGTCCACAGTTCTTGGACTTGGAAGGCAGTGTGCAAGGTAAGGCTGCTAGAGTGTAAATATGGTGATATCTTTCTTTTACTCGTCTGTCTGCGTGTAGTTCATTTTCACCAATAATGTGTGTATGTGACGTTTGTAGTTGTGAATTAGCACCCAAAGTATTGCATTGCAGCATGTGTTAAGAAAGGCTTTTGAATCTACTCATGCCTTTGTGGTACTAGGGGCACATGTTACTGGATAACTTTTTGTTATGTGGGTGATATGAGATGATGCTGATGTGAACAGTTTCGTACTTGTGTACATGCTACTAGTGGCAAAGATGGCTGAGGTGTGTGAGAGGAGAGGCTAATGTGAACAGTTTGGTACCTGGGGTAGCTGTTACTGATGGATTTTTTCTGGTTCCAGGGTTAATGAAACTATAGGAAAAGTGTGTACATCTCTTCATCAGGTATTGTGCTCACTGTTTGCTGTATATTCCTTACAATTACCACTATTGTTTCACCTACACTGCCCATACCTACACCCATTTGCCTTATACCTGCCCAAATCCTTCTTAAAACGTATCCTTTAATGAGTGCTGGGTGTGTTTTTTATGCACAGAGCAATATGTTAAGCTCAGAGACATGAGACGATCGTGATATTAAAATTTTTCATCTGACTGGCTGTTTGCTTCCCTCAATCCAGTATCAATGCTCGTTTATGTCTCCTATGACCACGTTAGGTCTTCGTTTGTCTTGAATCTTTGCTTTTGAAAGTGTACGCAACCGTAGAGTTGTTATTCCTTAGAAAAGACCTACAGCTTAACGTGGAATTCGAGCCACGGAAGCATTCTGGCGTACTTCACATTACACAGCAATCTGCGCCAGTGGTGAAAGTGGGTTAAGGGCTTATGAAAATCACCGCCCAGACAGGGATTCGAACCGAGGCCCTTTATATCTCCGGTCAGACGCCTTAACCACTGAGCCACAGTCGAGATACTGAGATTTGATCTTTATATGAATTCTTTCTTCCCTCGTGACATTCGAGTTTGAGATACCCCCTTAAGTTGCACGTCTATGTTATTCACAGTTATGTGTAAGGCTGAGAATTTATGCCACCCAAACATTAGCAACGTTTATAGGTATACATGCTTTGGCATGGAGTTTCATAACGTGTAAGGCAATAATGTAAAAGGGGGGGGGGGGGAGGATACAGTATGTGAAGGCAAGAGAGGCCTATCACACACATGAAATGAAACCATAAGTACTGAATGATGTATTATTATCCAATAAAATGTATTTTAAAATTTCAATAAATTTGTATCATTTATCAATAAATTACGTTTTTTATTTAACGACACTCCTACCTCACAATTTTGTATATTCCTTGAGTAATATGGAGTAGTATTGTACCCTTATCAATAGTATGAAATACTAGAAATGGAAAGAGAGCATAGTTTATAACTGACATATCACAAGAGGCACGTAAGAGCATGGCCATCAAGTGTAATAAGACAATTGGTGTGGGGAAAAAATGGCAGCTAGATACATGACCTTAAAAAAGGTGTATGAGATATAAGGTAGAGAGAAGTGTGTGTGTGTGGGGGGGGGGGCTGGTTTTCTAGTAAGGACTTGTCATGTGAGCCAAAAATACTATTTCCAGAAGGCAACAATAAGTTTTGTACAAAAAATACGAAAAAAGATTTTGGTAATTAATTTTATGGTTACTAAACAATTAATGAATTATAATAATTTGAAATATCAATAAGACATGACAAAATGCTCTTCGAAGGTCCTAGGAAGAAAATTACAGGTTTGGTAATAACGATTGTTGAAGGATCTCTAATTTATACCAGCTAGCAGTTTGTAACATGACCCGCGCATTCCACACTAGTGAATCCGTATTGACATGCTAGGAATAGGGCCTAATGGAATTTTCCTGTACTGAATGTCGGGACGAAAATATTCTTGCTCGTACTACATATCGAGTAGCGGTCTGTAACGTCACGCGAGCCATGCGGATTTGTCCGAGGTGCCGTTGATGGCCTGCGGCGATGTTATGTTAGAAATACTCAGACCAAGGTTCCTGCTTTCGCGCGTCCGATTAGCGGTACACTCAGAAATAGCCGTAGAAATTGAGGTTACCGCTGTCCGCTGCTGCCATCTCGCGGCGGCGCGCCGGGGCCTGGAGGGGAGGGGAGGGGATGGAGGTCCCCAAACCCTATGACGTCATGGGGAAAACCAGAAAATTCCTTGCTTCATCCTTTTATATCTACTTCCATGTTTAAGGAAATTTCAGAAGCGTATTGTCCTATACTAACAATGCCGTTATTGCTTGCCTACAATGAGTGTGCGAGTGAAGCCCGCTGCCGTAGATTTAACTGTCATTTCCGAGTAACGTCCAAACTAATCATAGGAACCAAAGAAATTTAAGGTGTTAGTTAAGCTTGCTGATCTCTGTCGATAACAGAAGTTGAGGCATGTAGTGTCATTCAGAGTAAAGCAGTTAACGTCCAAATACCAGAAATTAATAATAGCAAAGGGAGAAGCAAAGGATGGGTTTATGAAGAATATTATTGGTGCTGGTGGATCACTGAACGATGCATCTAGAAATTTCTATGGCTATATTAGAAAACTGAGGGGAACGGACAATTGTAGATTAGAATGGAGTTGAAGTCACTGGGGATTTTGAAATTGCAGAAATATTGAATGACTGGTTTAGTGAGACCACTAGGAACAATCATCCAATGATGGGAGGGAATAAGTCAGAGGGAATGAATCACCCAAAAAGTACAAATGAGGGAACTATAAAATTTGAAATAGATTCTCAGGAAATTATGAAGGAACTCAGAAAGCTAAAGAAACGTAAAGGGGCTGGTGTAGATAAAATTACTACAGATCTATCAAAGATTGTGGGATATGATTTGTACCTTACCTTGAAATTTGATTTAAAAAGAGCTTGGATTCTTGCTGCTTATCAGAGTGTTGAAAAGAGCTATAGTAGTACTGGTTCATAAAGTGGGGTTACAAATAGGGTTGAAACTTACAGGCCGATTAGTTTGACATCGGTGGAATAAATATTTACATGCTTCTTTGCATTCTATACATTATTTTAACAGTAACAAATAATATGAACGAAAAGATTCATGGCATGGCTCGAAAACCATCCTCCACCTTTCCTTCCCCCTCCCCACCGCTTAGCCCAGGGTAGCTTCCTACCCAACCTCTCCCCCGCCTCTCTCCCTTTTAGACAGAGCCATGCAATTTATGGACGCTTCCTAACGTATAGCAATGTAGTGCAGAACATCAGGAGAAGCTTATTATTATTTTCATACTTTTAAATTAAATGTGGCTGGGTTAACTTATTATCTGACAATTATCAATTACTCGCTAAAATAACACCATACTGATACTATATTATGAGGGTGAGGAGGAACTGATTTTTATGTGGCAGGGTTTGTACACACGTACATTTGTTTTTAATTTTATTTTCAGGCACGATGTACTATTAAACCATATCTCAACAGTGCCTGTACTCACCCTACTCAAGCTACTAGTGATTCTATCAATGTTATTACGGATGATTCAATTGTTCCCCTGCCCGAACATAGCATGAATTTAATTCATTCCCCTTCAACCAGTAATCCATCGAGAGCGATACAGCAATTTCACATTGACAGTTTGGTAATAAATACTACAGCTCCCTCATTATTAGTTAAAACTGATCCCACATTATGGACTGTAAATGATGAACTACGAGATTATTTTTCAAGAAAAGGGTTTGATCAAAATATTTCAAGTGAAGATTTTTCTAAATCTAAACGTTTCATCGATGGTGGTGGCAGGCGGTATTTACCAAAAGATTTGTTTAAAGGACGTCTGCTAAACGGAGAAAAGTGTCTCGAAATTATTTGATATAGTCGAAATCTCTTGGATCAATTTTTTTGGCCCCTGTCGTTTATTTGACAGCGGGAAATATCCATGATCTTCCTTTGAAGGATTCAGTGATTGTAAACATGTTTATGATAGAGTAAGTACACACGAAAATAGCTTAGCACATAAAAACTGTTTGTTAATGATAAAACAGCGAGGTATGGCCGGGGTAAGAGTTGACTCAAAATTAGTTGAACAGGTGGAAGATGAAAAAAAATATTGGAGATGTGTCTTGCAGAGAGTTGTTGTGGCTGTAAAAGCACTGGCTACTAGGGGATTATCTTTCCGGGGAGGGTCAGACAAATTTGGATCAATTCACAACGGAAACTTTATGATGATATTAGAAGCAATTGCTGAATTCGATCCTTTTTTGGCAAAATACATACAAACAATGGGTAATCCTGGTAAAGGTCACGTGTCTTATTTGTTAATTGCAACTTATGAGAATGTCATACAAATTATGGCTAATAAAGTAACCTACTCTATTTATAAAAAACATCCAAAAGGCAAAATATTTTTCTTTTAGTGTTGATTCTACCCCTGATATCACTCATGGGGACCAAATTTCTTTAATTATCAGATTCGTCGAAGAAAACGGACAACCCGTTGAACGGTTTTTATGTTTCCTTCCTAACACTAGTCACAAATCAGAAGACATGTTGAAGGCAGTCCTTGAGACTTTTAATATCAGCATTAATAATTGCAGAGGTCAATCTTACGATAATGCTGGCCAAATGTCGATGCTACAAGGGTCTACAGGCAAAACTTAAGGAAATATGCACTTTACGCAATTTAGGTACCACGCTCAGCGCATTCTTTAAATTTGATAGGGTCGTCAGGCCAACAGGGTATTCAGTTTTTCGGGTTGTTGCAAAACTTATATATTTTCTTCACCGTACCAACACAACGCTCAAAACTGTTACAAGACTTCCTGACTGAGCCTGAGAATGTTTCTCTAAAAAGTGTATCGAATACTCGCTCGTCAGCTAGAGATGATGACTGCACAAGTCTTAACAATGACTGGAATCAGTTTATAGCAGGTCTTCAAAATATAAAAAAAATGATTCTTCACAGAAATCTTTGGTCCGCAGTGAGGTGACTGGACTGCTGTCGCAAATATCTACGTTAGAGACTGCCATAATGTCTGAATTGTGGGGCTCCGTATTGAAACAATTTCATTTAGTCTCGAATGCTCTGCAAGGAGTAGATATTGACCTTGAACTCGTAGTAGGTCTTTACGAATCATTAATTTTATTTACTGAAAAAAAAAGAGATTCTTTCAAATATATGAAGAGGCCGGCAAAAGGAAATCTCAGGTAAATGAATTTAAAAGATTCCGAAAACGCTCTATCGGAAGAAAACTAAGTTGGGACGAATCTGACGAGGAAGAAGTTCTACTGCTAGCAAGGAACCATTTTCGGGTGCATGCATTTCTTCCAATTTGTGACCAGCTTTTAAGTGAACTTAAAAGGCGAAAGATGGCTTATGATAATTTCAGTGACAAGTTTTCATTCCTTTTAAGACTTGAGAAAAAAGGAGAAGAAATAAGAAGCAGCGCCAAAGAATTACAACGGCTCTATACGGAAAATCTTGCGGACGGATTGCAAGATGACAAATAGGGATTTTGATAAGAGAAAACAAACTGGAAGCGGTGTTTCCTTACACTGATATTACACTACGTATGTTTACCTGCACGACAGTAACTAACTACAGCGCAGAGCGTTCATTCTCCGTGCTGCCACGAATTAAAAGTTACATGCGCTCTCACTTAAGCGAAGAACGCTTAAATAACTTAACTTTCCTTAATATAGAGGCAGATTTGACGAAATAATTGAGCTATGATGATGTTATTGATGATTTTGCCAACAGTTTGGCACATTACAAACAGTTATTTTAATATAACATGTTTAACAAAGTAATTTAACTTTTATTTCTTTCCTTAATTTCGAACAAAAGTTTATGCCATTTTTGCTATCAAATTTAAATTTTTCGTTATGCTTGTTGTTTTGGAATACTAAAACATCAGAATAATGTCTTAGTTTGACAGATGATTTGTAAATATTGAATTAAGTAGTCTTTATAAAAATTGAACGTAGGCTATATATCAACACATATTACATAATTGAACATATATATTTATTCACGTTAGTAGTTTGTAATATTTGATTGCACAAGTAATAAATAATCATAGGAACAAAGTATAAGTTTTTATTTGTCAGCTCATTGCATGTTTCACTTTTTCTATCGGGTAAGTTACAGGGGCGACCAATTATATTCGCCCGGGGCGCAAAATTTAGAAATGCGTCCCTGCAAACACCAGTAGGCCTAATCTGTGCTAGGTAGCGGTGGTTGAAAAGTGAAATATAGGGAAACCCATGTCTATTTTTATTATATAAATACGATTTGTTAAAACTTTAAATAGCTATGTTTTAAGAATATGGGCTGAAACGCTGTTAGCGCCATTCCCGCTGGATCCCGCAGAATTGGCTCGAATCCCGCTGGATTGAAAACACTGCGGGATTACAATCCTTAGTTGTAATTGATGGAAAGTTGACTTATGAGAATAATAATTATTAGCAGTGTGTTAATTTAAAAAAAAAAGACCAAAGGTGTTGAAAGAAAGGATGTGCTCACGATAGCGGAAAGTAGACAGAAGATTGTTGTATGTTGATATAGAAATGATTTTGTACAAAGTAGAAGTTAAAAAATCATGCTGACCGAAAAACCGTTGAAGGTGAAAAAATGGGAAATATGCTTTTGTTGGCGTGTGGAATCATCACTTACAATTTAATGAATGACGGTTAAAGTCATGGAACTTAGTCGTGGAAGCTAGAATAAACACGTAGCTAATAATATGAGTTCACACATAAGATGATCATTGATCAACACATAATATGGCGAAAAGAGGCTTAAAACCACTAATGGAGGACACGAATATGACATGAATGTATTGAAAGAGAACTAACGAAAGACGTAATTGTTTGTGGCTTAAAATTAAGTTATTTTGCGTGCAGAAGTATGTTAAGAACAAGGAATGACGAGCCGGCAGTAAAAAGCTTTTTTCCCTCCTTATGACTCTACGCCTCGTCGACGTTGAGGTCATTAGAGCCGGGTAAAAATGTATTACCGAGGATGTAATGGGAAGATATTCCGAACATGTGCTGTAAAACTATAAATGATTTTATACAGGGAGGACGATTTAATTACGAAGTGTAAACAAGGTTGATTGCAGTTAGAATGGAAAATATAACAATAAGAAAATAATAGAAATTAGTTAAGATTTTAGTTGGTATCGACGGGAGGGAGCCGATAGATTTGGAAACCGTCTTCAGGACGGATAACTTACAATAGATAAAGCTGATAAGAGATGATAAATGAGCCAGAAAACTCGATTGAAATGTTGTACCGGAATTCCATTTAGTTCATTATATTGCTAGCTGGGGTACCATGCTTTGCTCAGGGAGTTGATATGAGATTGTGGAGTAGTTGGAATAAAAGGATAAACTTTAAAATATAAGAGGTAATTTTTAATTGAAAACATATTCTCACTCTTTACAATACTTATTTATAAACAACATTTTTCATTTTGTTTTCCGGAGTATACATTGTATTAATTTTTCGAATTTCCTACTCGAGAGCTATGTAGTTGATCGTGAGAGAAGCAGGAGTCCTTGAGGTTGACGCCGTAATGTTTTAAAGTTTGACCTTTTGTCGGCTCTAATTATAACTTTATAGTCATCAGAAATCATTCGGTCCAGTGCTGTTTTGAATATGTGAATCAGTTGATTGTATTTGTGTAAAATACTCTGTACATCTTGGATTATTTCTCGTCTCAATCCACTGATATTTGTAATTCGTTGATCAATTTCTCTTTCTTCATTTCCGATTAAATATACTTGCAGAAATTAATGGTCTTCGTTGGATAGTGATAGTAATGATCTCATTTTGTGATAGATTTATTCTTGGATGAAAAAAAAAAAAAACACACACAATCTATTTCATCTCTGTTAGTCTTGATCGAAGCGACACCGAAAAAAGTCATTTGTACGCTTTTATATTTCGAAGAAAGTGTTTCGATTCTGGAGTTTCCCGGGCCATGTAATGTAGAAATTCCTGTGGACGTTGTTCCAGTGGTGGTAATCGAATTTTTTCCATTCATGTAACACAATCCTGGTGTTTCTCCACTGAATTTTCTCGCGTTGCAAAATTGGCAGATCTTATTCATTTTTTCGATTACGACATCTTTGTGTTCGTTATATTCTTTTGTCGGGTCGCAGTTACATGCTTCATCTGTTAGGTACTTATTTTCCGTGTCCGGGAGTCCGGTAGTAGGATTTTCCGCATGAAAGCGTTGACCAGGGTGCGACCAATCGCTAGAATTAAGGACACTCTAGAAACGATCTTCGGGAGGCTCTTTCTTTGCACCCCATTTATTAGGTTGTACTGTTTACTTGTACTTATCCACATTTCTTGTAGGGTGATATTTTCATGGGTGGCTTGCGTTCGCAGTCTTTTTATCATAAGTTTGTGTTTAATTCGTTCATTTCGTTGTTCTTACGTTTCTCTGCTTCTCACGGCGCTCATTCTCATTTGTTGGGAATGTAAACGTACCTCCCGCTCTTCATCTGTTTTTTTTTCCGCTGTTCTTCTTGTTTTCGCCGTTTTGCTTCAGAACCGGCAAGATCTCCTCCTGTTTTAAGTTTGGACATTGTATAAAATATAAATAAAATCAACTTTTTATTAACAAATACACTAAGTACACTTTACACACTTTAGTTTTGATTTATACTCAGTCACTTTATCACTTTGACTATTCACACTTCACTGTTCAGCTGTATCTTGAACAGCACGCCATTCAGGTAAAAATGGGAATCTTCTTCACTGTTTGTTGTTATTCACTCACTGCACTACTTTGGAATTTTCACTTCTTCCCTTCGTCACTGATAAAAAAGTGACATTCGAACCCACGACGGATCTTTCTTCATATAACCCCACCAATGGGTAGTCCCATCCATACAAAAAAGGTTTCGAATGGTCCACAATGTTCCAGAACATTCCACGGCATTCGAGAGTGTTATGGAATGTTCCACAATGATCTGCGATGTTCCAGGATGTTCCCGAACGTTCCAGAATGTTGGGGAATGCTCTCGAATGTTCTAAAAATGTCTAGAGGGCGAAACATCCAGCCCTTATATCTTCAACTGCACGCCCTCCAGGTATAAATGGGAACCTTAATCGTGAATAACATATAGGGGGCTACCACACAAAATAAGTCCCTTGATCGTAACGGAGCTCGTTTTTTGAGTTTTAGTGGCACGCACATTGTACACTTACTTTTATAATATATATTTATTATCAAAAACACCTAAAGAGCTAGTAATAATATGGTTCCATTGACAATGTAAGTGCTAATACGAGCAGATTGACAAAAGGGTGTTGTTACTCACTAGTAAATCAGACCACTACCTCCTTACTCCTACCACTCATTCCCATAGACCAGCTATGTAATAGTTATTAATTTGTTAGATTAATTCTTACTGCTTTGATTTTTACGTTGTGGTTGACTGTTGTGGGATGGATGGATGACACTTGGTTCTATGCGCTTTCCCTACGTTTCCCTATGACTTGCGCAAACTATCTTCATTTATTTTCTGCTGTTGAGCTCTTGTTCTTCTAACCGGTCCTCTTCTCATCTACTGCTATCTAACTATTAAATAAACATGAGCATCGAAGATTGAGCTTGCATCTTGAAGACTAGTAGGAGAGGGACAGCTAGAGGTTACTTGAAATTAAACCACTTCTTCAGGAAACCTCGTTTAATCTGTACTGAAACGGTAACCTATCTTCAGATGATGATGTACAATAAACGTGAGGTATTCCGTAGCCGTGCTACTAAACATAATAGGATGAAAGAAGAACCACCTCATTTGTTTAGTGTAATAGGTACGTAACTAAAGTCGACGCCAGTGAAGTGGTTTATTAATATCTCTGCGATATGTGCTTCTGCTATATAGCGGCCTGGCTCTGACATGTCTCATACGCACGACATTCACAGTTATTACTTTTGCCCTTTAAGGATCAAATTCCGAGAAATTTCTTTCTTAATTTACAATGTTGCCAGAGTGGAGACCTTAATCATTTAAATGATACCTTATATACTCGTTACGGTTAGGTGTCAAGGAAGATATGTGGCTAGTAAAAAAAAAAAAAAAACACGTTATGAAAACAATGATACCTTGGCCTACAAGGGTCGAATTACGAAAAAAAATTATTTCTGAAGATATGTTGTGACCAAAGAAGAAACATTATTCTTTAAAATGATACCTCATTTATCTATTTCGGGTAGATAGCAAGGAATATAAATGACTTGTGATAAAAAATACAATATGGATATAATGATATTTCTGTCCTTTAATGGTCGAATTCCAAAATATCTCTTTCTTAAAATATGATGCGACCAACGCGAAGACCTTATTCTCTAAAATATCACCTCATTTCTCGATTTCGGTTAGATATACAAAGGAGATAAATAGCCCGTGACAAAAAAAAAAAAAAATAAAAAAAATAAAAAAAAATGGAACAGTGAAACTTTTTCCTTTTAAGTGCCAATTCCGGAAAATTCCTTTCTTAAAATATGATGTGACCAAAGTGGAGACCTTAATCTCTAAAATAAAATCTCATGGGCCTATCTCGATTTCGATTAGCTATGGTAAAATTCCGATAAATTATTTTCTTAAAATATATTGTGACCATCAGCGGAGTCCTTAATCTTTAAAGTGATACCTCATTTATCTATATCGGTTAGATATCAAGGGAGATAAATGGGTCGTGACACAAAAATCCGTTGTAAAAATATTGATACTTTTGCCCTCTAAGAGTCGAATTTCAAAAAATTCCTTTCTTAATATATGATGTCACAAAAGTGGAGATCTCAATCACCAAACAGAAACTTCATTTATCGATTTCGGTTAGAAATACAGGGAGACAAATGATTCATGGTAAAAAAAAAAATGACATTTTTGCTCTTTAAGGATCGAATTTGGAAAAAATACTTTCTTAAAATATGACGTGACCAAAGCAGATACTTTAATATTTAAAATGATGCCTCATTTATAGATTTCGGTTGGGTATGAATCGAGATAAGGGCTTGTGACAAAACAACAAATTATAGAAATAATGTATATACATGGTATTAATACATGGATTGAAATTTAGCCTGAGATAGTGCATTAAACAAATGTGGGCGAATAATTCTCAAAGTTGTGTCTGTATTTATTTTTATGTTTATGTTTAATGACAGGTGTAACATTAACAGTTAAGGGATAGTTATAGCGTTTGCCTGAAATAAAAATGTTTTCCATCTAGCTTCTGTACACACATGAACAAGGAATTAGACTGGATGTTGAGTGAAAATAACATATTAACCGGGATAACTGAAGAAAGAGTACCTACTATATAATTTCCTAAGCTCACTCACTCAGCTCGATAGCTATTGGCTGGCGAACGGTGTCACGTATCAGTCTTCGCTAGCAAATCAACAGCGATCAGAGATATCATCAGAAGACATTCGAAGTTATGTTCACAATTTAATAGCTAAGCAACTAATATCAAATTAATTGCCTTGACACATTCATTAAGTTTGCTTTTCGTAGCATTTCATATCCATAAACTTTACTACTGAAAAAGTGTGGAACTGCTTTTCAGTAACATGTTGCTAATGAAAGCAACATAAAAAGTTTAAAAAAAACTTAAATCACTCATGATCTCTGACGTAACCACCAATTCCAATTGTAGTTCCAGCCTACAATAAATTTCAATTCAACTAAAACATTCGCTAATGCTGCTGTTTGGCAAACGTTTAGACATTACGGCATTATTTTTACGTACTTTACTGATCACTTTACTTAATAGTCTTTGCTCATGTTCGCTGTACATGAGTTATTTAAAGTGGAAATCAGACCAAATATGTTACCTAATCGAGCATTCTGGCAATTTATTTCTATGGAGTTGCTCAACTGTTTGATAATCTTGAATCTTTATTAACTTCTCTGGCCGTTACAGACACTATGACCAAAGATTACATCTGAATGTTTGCCCCATGGGTTTGCCCAACCTCAATAAAACACAACGTAATTCTTTGGAAGCAAACGGGAATTTTTAAAATTTTGCAGAATGAACTCTTAGGGTCAAATACAAGTAAAGTTTTTATTTCAGCAAGTTCGAATCTACAAACTTCAATTATACGAAAGCGCGATGGTTCCTGTCCGTGTTTAATACGTCTATTAATTCTTCTGAGTTCTTCAAGTTCAAGAGATTTTATTCACCCTAAGAGTGAAACACAGATCAAGTTCGTATTTGGTCAGATCAAGTCAACCTATCATAATCTTTGACTCTAAAAACTGGAACAATTCTAGACCTGTGACGATACGCAAAAAATCGGACGCGGATTTTTTGAAGTGTTCTGTAGTTGCGTTACCCGATGTTTGGAAGGGGGTAAATCTATGAGTTCGCAAGAAGCCACCTGTTGCGCGTCAGATTGCGGCCGTCACGGCCAACCTGTTGCGCGAATGATATGCGCACAGGACGTTTTTCGCAAAATCTTTATTCAAACACAGTTTTTATCCGATTTTGATGGAATTTTGTATACATATACTTTAAAACAAATAGAAAACACTGTTGAGGTTTGATTTACATAAAACTAAACCCTCTCAACCTCCCCCCCCCCCCTTATCCAGGCCCGCTGCTAGCTGCTTGAGCGCCAGCGTGCAATACCGATTATGCCACCCCCTGTCTAACCACAGCCAATGGTGGATCTAGGAAATTTCCGAACCGGGTCAAAAAACTGTGAGATTGCCGCCCCCATTGTTGTCATCCCGAGTGTCGCCGGCCGCCCGGAAGCAGCTGTTGAGCTAAAAAAAAGGTCGCCCGTTACATAATGCGCTGCAAATTCGCGGGGCGGCGACTGTCGATCACTCCTTTTGCTGCCCCCCTCGACGTTCCACCCGCGTGCGATGCACGCCCGCTTACGGCGGCCCTGCCCTTATCTTAATTTCTGTCACTGTTCTTCATACAAACCCACAGTATTTAGGAGTCATATTTGATTATATGAACTATAACGGGAGGTTCCGTGGTAGGCCCCAGGAATTAGCTTTCTTGCCTCTGACACAATAGCTTGGTACATACATATCCTTTGGAAGATTCGACTGACCGTTGGGTTGTGAATTAAGTTAGATTTTTAGTTTTTGAAGTGAAAAGTTCTTTAGGCGCGTTGGGCGATTTTTGGATGGGTAAAATCTTATGAATTCTTATTACCGACATGCTAATGTCAATAATATATGCGTTGAGGTCTGGTGGCTCAGTGTTTAAGGTGACTGACTGTCGAACGAATGGTCGCTGGTTCGAATCTCTATCTCAGCGGGTTTTTCATAGATCATTATTTCGACCTTCTCATCTGGTATAGCTTCCTGTGTAATGTTAAGTTCGCCAGAATGCTTCTGTGCTTTAGATTCAACGTTAAATGGTAGCTGCTCGATACCTGGTACGACTACCCGGTTAGGTTAGGGTGACTAAGAGAGGGGCAGAATGTGCAGCCACTAGTTCATTACAACCACATGAAATTATTTGTTCTGTATGTATGTCATGTTGTGCATATGATATTAATAGTTTCAAGTTTTTACTTCTGTCGGCAGTCCCCAATGACTGCCATGTGTGTGTGTGTGTTTTTTTAAAAATAGATCAACTAGAAAAGAGTGAGATAAAGCATAAATTAATAATGATGTGAACAGGGCAGTTAAACCTAGTAACAAGGAACTGGGAAGTAAGGTAATGAAGTTGTAATGTGCCCAAGGGTATGACTTGTGTTGTGCATGTTTTTAGCCAGTTCGGATGGTGCCATCAATACTCGCACACCCTGTTGTCAGTAACTGGTGAGTCAGAGTCACTTACTACTGAGGCCTCACCAAACTGATAATTTAAGACCAGACTTGTAAGCATCTTTTCATTGAAACTATGGAAAACTGTATTGTAAAGATGACTTCCTGTTAGTACGGAAAGCAACAGCACGAAAAAAAAAAAAAGAGCCTGGAGGATTTTTAGAATCCAGCCATGTGAACCATGGCCTGAGTAGGGGCAGAGCCAATCCTGGAATTTGTTAATACTGTTTATTTATTTATTTTTTTTTTTTACGGTAAACTGTATGTTTCATGTGGGAGTGAAACAATGGATGAGAATTTCCCGCCTAATTCTGAGATTGGCAGAATCAGGCAATATGTGTCAGCACCAAAGTTTTGCGGGTGACAATGAGAGGTAAGGAGGCCTCTGGCAGTGCCTGTCACCAGAGAAATTATAGCTGCCAAGCAATGCCCACTGACCAATGGGCAGGGACCTTGGTGTCACCTGCCTAGTGGGTCAACATGACTACAATCCCAATGGTAAATGTGATTCTGAAAACAGAAACTTTTGCATTGATATTCGTCCTAGGAACAGCTCTGAGTTTATAAATCTTGCTCTCCAGAGAAAGTAATTTGATTTGTAAATTACTTTTAAATTAAACTTGGGTTTTTTTTTTTTTTTTTTTTTTTTTTTTTTAAAAATGGAATGTTCTATTTTAGCTGTAAATATTACCATCAGATTATGAACTTTGTTCTCACTATATGCCAACCAGTGTGATAATAAGTCACTTGAGTTGGATAGGAATGCAGATTATTAAATAATTCAAAATTATCATAAAATTGACTCTGATAAATCTAGGATCTGGATGTTGCTTCCCTCATAATAGGGAGCACACTAAAAGAATCCATTTTACCCGCCTGAGCTTAAAATGTTATGTTAATAATAGTAATTGAAAATTATGTTGATCGTAACTGTGTGGTCAAGAAGTTGGTTTCCTTTAAAAGGAAACACTACAAACTAGAGGGGGCTGTGAAAACTTGCAGGGGGATTCGGATAGAATGTCTTGCTGTATAGGTCAATGTGGAATTAAGATAAATGTTGAGAGGAGTCAGGTGATTAGGTATACAGAAAAAAGGTAAATGTTATATTTTATGAATAGGGTTAGGGATAAATAATCTTCTATACCAGGATTATAACCATTAGTTGCATTATTCATCTGAGTACAAGGAATTGTGTTTGTATTTAAAACTAAACACAGGTCATAAGAACACAAGGTTTTCGTCAATTTCAATAGAAGAAGATTTGGTGCAAATTTTAGACGTCAGCACTTGAATTTATAAATATTAATACCCTTTCCAATGATTTACCTGGAGGTATTTCAGTTTGAATTTACAGCTTTCACCAATTTCAAGAGTACGAAATTAGGTGCAAGTTTTACATGTCACACTTGAATTTATTAATATTAGTAACCCTTACAAGAGATTTCCATGCAGGTATTTCAGTTTAAATGTTCTTACAATGATGGAAAAACTATTCTCTTGATCTAGTATGCTAATGGAAATTGCTCAGTAGGAACATCCAACTAAATCATTTAGATTCATTTTATTTCTGTCCCACTCAAAGTAAATATAGTATTTCATTATTTACACTAATAATTTGTTTGTATACCTAAATGCTGTATTTTCACACAAAGCTCATGGTAATTAACTAATTAAAAATAAAATATGGAAAAACAATCTTCAATTGACTAGACAATTATAAAAAACTAATAATTACAAAAGAAAAAATGTGTTGAGTTAAAACAAAATAACAGAAGAGAGAAAGAGAAAGTAAACACATCAGTTAACAAAGCTTACCACAACAATGCTGTGAAACCAAAACTCAAGGACAAAAGATTGGAAAATTATATTCCACTGTTAATTTATATGGCAGAGGAAATGAAATACATTGATACCCATAACTGAAGTTTATTCTATGTGTCATTGGCAGATTTCACACTGTGTGAAATTTACTTTTTTTTTATCATGATTAAATGCAATGCAAAATATTGCATATTTGTGCTCATTTTAAGTTTTGAAACAACAGCCTTCACCTTTTATAAGTCATTAGTTAACTTCCTCTTCCAATCTAAATGACTAGATTAAAGTTATAATACATCATATAGATTATAGAACAACATACAAAACATAGTAAAAAATTCCTGCATAGTAAAGAGACTACAATTTCAATTGTTCAGATTGATTCCATTGTTGCAGCCTAATGTTTACACACAAAATAACAAAACTCATTTCTGCACTATAACAAGAAGCAAGATGAGAATGATATGCTTATTAACAAAATTGTACATATCTAGAAATTTATCTGTTACCAGTATAACTACTTAACATTTAATCAACATAAATAAAAAATTTAATAACATATTACGTTCTCAGCATAATTTCCATGAAATCACGTGTTCAACAATCTCAGAATGCCTTACACATTATATTGAGATAACTACTGATGCAACCTAATAACTCATACACAATATATTATCTTAATATAAAGTACAAACTTAACAAAAAAAATCATCTGAAATAAATCTTAATCGAATGGAGGAATGTCAGTTTTTATAACAGCAAGATTGGTAAGTAGTATTTTATTATACAATTTGCACAAAGATTACCATTTTACTTTCAATTTAAAAAAAAAATCTTTTCCTTATGAAAAAAATACACTTTTCATAATAGCAATGTTCTATGTTTCAGTAATAAAATATTAAACTTTGTTCATAAAAGCAATATTTTCTATAATCACATTTTCTATCGAATAAACTCTCACAGCTAAAAAATCTTATTTGATTGTACAAATTAACACTACTTCAAATAAAAAAAAATAATAAAAAAAACTCTTTCAATTGAAAATTTAAAGAAAAAAAAAGAGATAAAAACATTATGAATTAAACCATCTGCAAAACAATTATTATATTTAAAGTTGATGTACTCTGAAATATAACCAATGATGTAGTTTAGCAGCAAAATTTATATTTCAAGAAGTTATCCATACATTATATTGAACATACAAGTACATAAATAAGGAAGATGTATTATTTATTTGACTTCTCGTGTGAGATAATAACTCTGCATATATTTAAGAATTTGCTAAGATTATATCACAGTTATCAACAAGTAGGGAAAGAAATGATCATATGATAAAAATAATTACAAACTTGATAATTATATCAATAAGTTCTCCATTAAATTAGGTCAGGCATTCAACTATATCATTATATTAACACTGTATTCTTATTTAAATATATTACAGCAGTAATTAAGTACTATTTATTCACTAACAGCTTGCTCCTTAATCAATTAGACCGCTAAATTGAGACATCACCTCAACTTAACAACTAGCCATCTGTTTTAGTTTTTATGCTGTCTCAGTTGCACAGTATCCTGGTATGAAATTCTAACTTTTTGGCCAATATGTTTTGTCCGTATTCTAGGACAGGACTGCATTGCAAAGCATTCCACACATTCTACTAAACGCAACTAACTCTTTACTTGGAACAAAGTCAGATTAAAATAGCTTGGAGCCTGTATCAAACATGAAAAAGAAGCCCCAGGTTTGCTTTACTTACTAAATTTTATGATATAAAATAAACCAGCCATGGGACCTGTAGCATTTGCTAACCCTTGCTACGTGACTAATCCAGTCCTGATCTGGAACATTCAGTGTTCTGGAAGGTTTGGCCACTGGTCTAATCAAGAATGATGTGCATCATTAAGCATTATGCCAATAACCTCTTTTAAATTTCCAATGGCACTTTTGTCTGTCTCAGCCATTAGTGGTCTTTTTTTATTTATTTTTTTTTCAAAGTAAGACTAATTCCATGATTAATAGACTTTCAGGTTATGCTGCACTGATTATTTTATTACCTTAGCTTCTGGCTAGTATCCTACTGCCTTCATCAGAGATACTGTTTATGTTGACATAGCAACGAGTGCCAAACGTCACAGAGTAAAAGGCTGCTATCTTTGTTGATGTTATTTGTATTCTTTAAAATTTCTGATACCTCTTTCACATATCGAGGACACCACTGGCCTTCTCTCCACAGCAGCCTCATGTCTTCAAATTTTATTTCATGCCTGGTGTTAATGGCATGCCGAAATATGGCAGATTTGTCGCTGTTATATTTATAGTCATTTAAAGTGATTGTGGAGGAGGCCAAGAAAAACCTAAAAAAAGGCAATTGCATGATGCCTAGTTTCTATGGATTGCCCAAAGTGCACAAAAAGAGAGGTTCCTTTATGTCCGATTGTGATCGTGGTCAACTCACCTACACATCCATTTGTGTGGTATGTTGCCTATTGAACATCTTACAGGAGACATCAGATCAGCTGTAAAGAACTCAGCTCACAAATTATTGATGATCTGATGGTAGAGAAGACTGATGCCATGGTGAGTTTTGATGTATCGTTATTCACTAACGTGCCAGCAGACAAAGCCATTGCTGTAATATGTGCTAAACAAGGAATGTCTACTTGGTGGGCTGACCTGACAGAGTTCTGCCTTAAGTCAACTGTGTTCCAATATGGTGGTCAACTTTATACTCAAGTTGAAGGTGCGGCCATGGATTCACTTTCACCTGTAGCCACCAACATATTTATGGAAGCATTCGAAATGGAGGTGCTTACCAACGCGCGCCTAAAACCTACAAAGTGGATTTGGTATGTTGATGACACCTTTAGCATCTGGCCTCATGGTAAGGAGAATTTGTAGGAGTTCTTACACCACCTGAATAATGCACCCCCTTGAATCCAATTCACCAAGGATGTGGAAGAAAATGGACAACTGTCATTTCATGATGTCCTGGTACAAAAGTGAGGCGATGGACATTTGGGTCATACTGTTTACTGCAAGGCAACCCACACTAATAGATATCCGCACGCCATGTCTCACCATCAGCCAGCAATCAAGAGAGGCGTATTAACATCACTGAACTTAAGAGTGAGGAGAGTACCTGGTATGTGATGCAGAAAGTCTGAAGGGAGAAATGGAGACACTTACAAAAATATTCTGAGCCAACGCCTATAGTGAACCCCACGTCAGAAGGTTTTTAAGACTGGATTGGGAAACTGTTAAAGTGGGTGAAGGTGCGAACAGTATATAAAGCTCACTACAAACTTGGCCAATCATTAACCAGGGTAAAAGGCAGATTACACCCACACCAGCTTAAGGGTGTTTTTGAAATCCCCTGCAACTGTGGCAGTGTTTACATCGGTGAGACAGGCTGCACTGTGGTGGAGACTTAAGGAACATATCCGCCACTATAAATATAATTACAGCGATAAATCACCATATCATTAACACCGGGCATGAAATAAACTTTCAAGACACAAGGCTGCTGTGGAGAGAAGAGCAGTGGTGGCCTCAATGTGTGAAAGAAACAGCAGAAATTTTAAAGAATACAAACAATATTGCAGCCTTTTACTCTGCAATGCTTGGCGCTCATTGTTATGTCAACATAAACAGTATTTCCGACAAAGGCTGTAGAATACCAACCGAAAGCTCAGGTAATGAAATAATCACCAAGGCATAGCCTAAACGTCTATTAATCATGAACAAAGATGGCTGCGGAAGTCTTAGGAATCATTTAAGTCTAACTTTATGAAAGTTGATGGCATGTCAGATAATAGATGGATGGTAACTTGTCCATGATTTCTGACTTGAAATGGCAGATATGTTCATGTAGCTTATCATCTATATGCACAAAGTATCTCACATATGCAATGAATCTTTAAAATTTCTGCAGTTTGTAATGTGGGTTGTCTGTCATACACTTGATTAAAATAAAAGATGGAAAATACCAAATAAAAATCATAAGAGATTACTAGTCAAACAATGTAGACAAGTCATTAATGACCAGTCATGCCATCATCTTTCAAAATACTAGTAAATTTTTTAAATAAGATCAGTGTGAGCTGATTCAGATAAAAGAGGCATTAAATGCCCTAGTAGTATCAACAAAGATGGCAGCCTAATGCCTCACGATGCATTCCTAGCTACGAAAATAAAGGCTCAAGCTGTCATACCCACCAAACTGCCCAAGCATGAACCAAGCAGTCTCCTGGTTGGCCATCCAGCCAAACCTTCCAGGATGGTGAATGTTCCAGATCGGTAATTAGTTGCCTTTAACTGAGCATGCAGAACACATCACAGAGCATTTCTGCTCTAGAAGAAGACTGAAACATGTTGGCTGAAATGTCAGTATTTCTTACCAGGGTGCAACGACACCCAGACAGCATAGAGACTATTTACAGTAGAACTCCAATAATCCAAATCAATTGGAATCGGACCCCAAAAATTCAGATAGTTGGATTTTTTCTGAAAAAGGGTCTATTTTAATTAATTAATGTACGTATTTTGAAAATGAGAGAAAAAACTATTTTTAAAGAAAAAGAGCTTTTAATTAATTAAGTGAATAGGAAACACTTTTACTTGTTAAGCGTACTTACAAGTGCTCTACTTTAGTACAGTATGTTCGTACTATATTGTAAATAAAAGTCTTTGCTTGCTGAAAATTTCCGTCTTAATTAAAAAAGCGATTTGGATAATCAGAGATTCAGATAGTCAGAGTTCAAATAATTGGAGTTCTACTGTACTTCTTTTAGAGAGGCCTTCAATTGCAGCTAGTAACTGTGTAAACACACCAAGCAGCTGTAACAGAATACAAGAAGGTATAATCTGAAAAAACAAAAACAACAGATTATCCCTATTCAGGGCTGAAACCATACAGCCTGGCAACACGATGGAAGAACTCAGCAATGGCTTGTTTTAGACCAGCATCTGTGGCATAAGCTGTCAGTCGGCGGACTCCATGAAACAGAACAGGAAGTAGTGTTCGGAAATGGTTGTCATCTAGTTGGGCCAAGAGATCAAAAAACCGAACCCAACATCTCTGCCCAAATCTTGCGATGAGCTTCACTGTCCTGTTGCAGAGAAGAAAAATAATACTAAATATTTTCTAACCATTAATTTTAGGTCAGCAGCTCCAAAAGCCAGCAGACTGTGTTAGAGCAATAGGGACGTTTGGGCTACAATAAGTGTGCATGCAAGGTGAAGTAAGTGCACGGACAGTCTCATTTTCAACTATTTCATTTCAACATTTTCAAATAGGTACTGTACTAACTTTAAGAATATTTTTTACATTGCTGGTATCAATTGCATCTAGTGAAAGGTAAATTTTTCAAATTAAAAACAATAAAAAGATACTCGAGTTCAACTATGACTTGGTAATTTGTCTGTTGTTTCAATATAATATGAAATAGACAGTTGAGATACAAGACCGTTTATTACAGATTTCTCAAACGTTAAAACAAGAGAAGATCAATTTATATAATTACTCTAAGTAATAAATGTATTTAGATACTCATACATATCTTTTAAGAGTTAATTTTTATTTAATTATTATAAAATCTCAACTGTCATTATTTAAAGCTATATGTCATGCATACGGGTTGATGAAAAATTAAAAGTTTATATTGTATAGTTAAAATAAAAACTATTTGACTTCAAGGAAATATTCATGAAAATAAACTTTGTTGTGAAATGAGTAAGCTACAAGCAGTTCTGCTTTGAATACCTCTGTTTAAAGTTTTTCTCACTAGAGATCGTATGGAGTTACATAGAAATTGCATTGTGTCAGATCTTTACAAGTGTAGTCAGTAACTTTAAATATTCATATTCCATTAAATAAATATATCATTAAAATAATGAAATGGCAAAATTAATCAAGATGGTTGGTAAAATCAAGTATGCATATAGGTGTTGGAGAGTCCAGCAGCAGTCTGAGAAAGAGTAGAATCAACTAACGAGAAGCTTATTATTTGAACTAAAAGGGCAGAAATATAGACTTTCTGAAACAAATATGGGAGAGAGAGTGAAAGAGAGAGAGAGAAAAAAAAAATTTATGTATATTAGTCACAAAATTTGAATATTCAGGTAAACCTTATGTACCCGAGTAGAATGGAACTAACTAAACTGAATAATAAGAACTACCAATGATATCTCCAGTTTGCAAACAATTTCTCTATGGCAGTTTTTGATTTGCTGACTCTCATACTTTTTGTGTGATGTAATTATGTCAGCAAATAAAACTGGAGAAAATGAGATTTTATATCGAAGAAGGTATTCTGTAATCTTAAATATAATCAGTGAGCAAATATGTGATAAAAAAGCAGTCAACTTGCTAGGGATTGAAATTGACAACTACTGGGAAAATCAGGTGGATCAGTGCTGTAAGAAACTAACCCCTATTGTATTTATTTCTATCTTAATTAATATATTGTATATCAGCACGGGAAGACCCATGAGTAGAATATTGCAAATACATAAATAAATAATTAGAGATATCCTAAAAGAAAAAATAACAGTATCATGTAAAAAATATTTTGTAGATTTTAAGATTCTGACATTTCCTTGTATGTACATATATAAGACGATAATGCTTTCACTCGCAAAGAATGTTATTAAAAAGAATGAACAAGTACAAGAGTATGAAACCCTTAATAAAACTGACTTCAATTTACAAGTACACAACACAAAAAAAATTGAAAAATGCCCTTCCTATTGTGGAGCCCAATTGTACAATAAGCTTCATACAGAATTAAGTTTCATCAGCAATAAGAGAGAACAGTTCAAGCATAGGATTAAAGAGTATTTATGTAATAAAGCTTTCTACTCAATCAAAGAGTATTTAAATGATGAAACAAGGGAAACAGCAGCATGAGTAAAGGGGACTGTGAATAAACAGTGTATAATCTTAGCACATATTTGCCAATGAAAATATAATAAGGTAAAAAATAATGTAAATGTATAATTAGTAAGTGACTGACATAAAATTAAAAATGTACTAGTAGAAATATTTATGTTTAAGGCATTAAAATTAAATTGACTTGTCCTAAATTTCATTGTACAATTTATTGTATGTAAATGATAAAAATGGGACCAAATGAATGAATGAATAAGGAAAAGTTATTTTAATACCTGTAGTCTTAAAAGAATTTAGCATTTGCAAAATAAATAAATCATGGCAGTTATTTCAAAAAGCAGCACAATGGTTGGCAGTATTGCGACTTTAAAAGCTAATGTAGTGAAGGTAAGACAACTGTAGTAAGCTGGGCATGTGATGTATGAAATGCAATCTCTCAGCAAGGGAGAACACAGCAGGGCTCCCAACCAGGCTGTCACTGCTAACAGCCTCATTTGCTATATAATATAAGAAAAATGGCCTTTCTTCTAACCAATCCATTAAGAATGTCATCATTTAGAGGTCCACAACTCTTTCTCTCCTTCATTGTGTAGCACAGTTAATCATTTCTAAGTGTAAGGCGTAATATTATTCAGTGATCATATAATAATACATTCTGAATTAATAATTATTGAAATTTTTTGCTACTACACTATTTTCTTAAAATTAAAATCCACTACACAAATTAACAATAAAATAGCACAAATTAGAGAAAACAAATAGGTTTTATTATTTTCATACATTGCAATAGTAGCTTCAATTTGTTAAATACTTACAGCAAGTAAGTTCCAATATTTTTAATTGTTTGGATTAAAAAATCTTTTTATTCTGGATGAAAAATATTTACTCACTCTGAATAAGCTGCTTCTTCGCTGCTGTTCTATTTCAAAAGGAATGGGCTCAACTGGTGGTGGTGGTGGTTCATATGCAACAGAATCTGAATGGTTAATGTTGAATGGATTCTTGCGTTTATCTATGAATGAAGAGGGCATGGAATGTACCTGCTTGCGTTTCTTGTACTCTCCTACCAGTCCTCTGATTTCTTTCTCTGTGGCAACATCATATACAGCATCAGTAACAAGATCATTTGTAACAGATAACCCATCACACACAATATTTGTATTCAGTTTGACTTCCTGTTCACTTTCACAAGATGATGAACACTGATGAGCAAAATCAGAAAAAACAAATGGTCGATTCATCTCTTCATTATGGTCTTCAAGAGTTTTTTCTTGTACCATATTTTCATCTGCAGAATTTTCTGGTAAATCAGTTGGAATGCATTCAGCACTGTGGGAGTCATCTGCAACTGAAAGCTTAACAGTAGCAATATCTGCCACATCAAATTGTGTCTCTTCTTTACACAATTTACCAGGTGTAGTTTGAACTGAGTTTACAACTATCTTTGTTTGAACTGGTGAGGATTCTTTTTTTTCACTGACAGGTAAAGCAGATTTATGCAATGACTCTTTTCTCTTAATTTCTGGAAAATCATCAGGATGGGCAATAAGAAAGAAAATAGGCTGATCAGCTATTTGGTCTACGGCAGAATAGTGGCCATCTTTGTCAAGAACAACATCAACATAAGTTTCACAAAGATTATCAAAACTTTGTCGTAATCTTTTGAGAAATCCTGACATATCGCCATAGTCATAACTTGTTTCTGAACCTGGCTTCTGCATTATTCCTTCACTTATTGGTTTACCACAATCATCTTTTACATCTTCGAGAATCAATTTCACTTTTTCCAGCGTGACACCACTCTTCCAAACTTCATGCAAACATAAATTGAACAATGTTACAACTTTAAGTGTCCATGCAGCACCAGCCTGACGATAAAGATTGGCTGCTCGTTCCAGATTTGCTACTTTCTGAACTAGAAATTTAAGTCCAGGCCTGGAATCAAATTCAATTGCTCTATCGTATGACACATCCAGGCAGGATAAAAGTGTCTGAATATGAGCTGGCAGCATGTAATTCATAAGCCCAGATAATTTTTGTTGTTCCTGCTTTTCATCACCATGTGCTTCTTCTGTGTTCCTTGTTATTTTAGCAGGTGTGTGTAGCAGGACATTTGCCAGACTGAAAGAAGAAATATTTTTGCAAAAATCAAATGATTTGTGACAGTTAAATTACAATAGTAAAAAACTACTATTTTCTACGTCAGAATACACTTTAAACAGCAATAACAGCAACAAACCACTCAACTTTTCAATGCAGCAATAACCAAGTAATAATCTATTAGGAGACACAAAACGTTTACAAGCTACAACTCAGAATGATATAACTGAAACATAGTATAACAGAAATGTGATGAAAAAAATATATATTGTTAGGATTTTAGGGTCTATTGGCAATATGGTAATTAATGCTAAACTAAATAACAAAACCAAATGACATGAGGTAGAATCTCGCTTAACCGACCTTCGCTTATCTGATATTCCATGTTATCCGACTTGTATAACACACACATTGTAAATCTATTTTCCTTCCCAGCGTACCATTTATATTTACACCAGACTGTACTCTAGTGGGTCAAACAACAATGAGTCATGCGTAGTGAATACAACTTTCTGCTGCGACCCTGTCATTGTCGCAGTAAAGGTCTCACTGCATACATTATCGCTAGTGCCTTAGGCCGCACCGTGCGTATATGTGTAGTGATTCTTTTCCGTGCTGTATATTTTGTGATGGCTTCGAAAAGAAAGAGGGTGTTGGTATCTATGGAAGGTAAACTGAAGGCAATTAAGAGACTCGACAAAGGTGAATCAGCGTTAAAAGTGGTGCAAGATTGTGGTGTTGGACGTGTAACTGTAGGTGATCGGAAGAGAAACAGAGTAGAAATAGAAAAATGGTGTTTAGAAAGAGGGACATCCAAAGCCTTAGAAGAAAGGAAAACCATGAGACCATATGAGTACCAAAACGTTAGTGAGGCTTTGTATCTTTGGTTCACCCATAACAGGGATAAAGGTGTGCTATTATCTGGGCCGATATTGAATAAAAAAGCCCTGCAATTCCATAAGGAGTTTAATGAAGGTGACACTGACTTTACAGCTAGCATTGGCTGGCTGGACTGCTGGAAGAAGAGGTATGGAATTCGACAACTCAATATTTGTGGAAAAAACTTTCTTTAATTGTATTGCACAATGAAAGTAATTACTGTACTGTATCAGCTTTATTAATAATAAGGCACCAGTAACCATTTACGATATTGTTGTTTCTTCTTTCCATATTAACCGACATTCCATGTAATCTGACATTCCCACAGCCCATTTGCGTCGGAAAAGCGAGACTCTACTGTATAATAATAATAATAATAATAATGATAAAAACTGAGGCTCAAAATGACTGACTGTAAAGAGATCAGTCAGTATAGAAATAACATCTCTCAGAAAATTAAATGTATGGCTGGCTATCAAGAGAACAATTGAATGTAATGTAGGAAAATTTGGTTAAATAAAAGTGATTCAAAAGATAGAAATACCAAAAATAATTTGATTAGCTGGAAACAGTGCACGCAATCATCATAAAAATTAGATCAATATGTCACATAGTTTTGGATTAGAAATGCAAAATCTTCACAACCTTAACATGTTAATTGTTTAAAATTGGTGCTCTCTAAAACATACAAAATAAAACAAATTTATTAAAATGAAATAATCCATTACAGATGTACCACATGCATAACACAGTATACAGCATATGTCAGTGAATGGTGCCAGGTATAAAGCAAGTTAGAATAACTATGTTTCTAATTCCTTGCAGGAATAAACTGGTTATTGAAAAAGGTTAAAAAAGTTGGATTGTTTTGTGGAATGAAGAAAAGTCCATACTGATTATAATATTGATTAACATGGCAGATTATTGTCTCCTCATTTCCAACTGGCAGTACCAAAAGGATCAGGAGCTCAATAATACAGTTGCCACCATTTGTGTTAAATTTATATGAAGTCTTGTAAATGTTTAATCTGTAAACATTTCCAGGTGGGCATTCACTACATGCTGAAGATGGCAAACCACAGTGGATTAAAAAAATATGGAATTGACTTGATAAGAATTATTTTTGAGGAACACCGTGAGACCCGAGGAAAAACGAGTTCTATGAAGTGGATGCAACTATTAGGAAGACGTTGGTACTGGCAGTGATGGGGGCCAATAAATCAAGTAATGCAGCAGTAAATACTCTGTCCATTCATGTTTAGAATGTGAATACCACAGATGAAAAATTTAGAGTCAATGTCTAAGGATAACGGTCCAAAATTATTAGGGTATTACGTGGAAAATAGTTGATATACATGATTCAGTTGCAACTAACAATGTGGACATAATACTGGAGACTGAAAGCCAGTTGATGTTGAATCTAGCCAAGTGTTTGTACTTCATTTCAATGTTTTTTGGATAGAGAGAACTATCTCAGATGGTGGAGGTATTTTTGTGACTATACTCCTGAAGACCCAGAGTGAGGACGCAGATCTTGGCAACATTATCCATGGGCTCAAGAGAGGACGCTGGCCTACGTGGGAAAAAGTAACTCTGCCCAACCCCAAGAGCAAATCTTATTGGACTCAATGGGAATTGTTACATATGGAAGATGGAATGCTGAAGCGCATCACTGAGGACTCAGATGGGACTTCGAACCGAACACAGATTGTTGTGTCTCAGAAGAAGACTCATGAAGTACTGAATAATTTGCACAATGAGAGCTCTGGAGGTCATCTGGGCATGAATAGGACCCTTGTGAAAGTTAGAGAAAGGTTCTATTAGGTAGGCTGCAAGGAGCAAGTCAAGGACTGATGCAGGATATGTGAGATCTGTGCTGCTGGGAATGGACCCAGAAGAAGGAAGGCACCAGTACAATGCTGGTGAGTCCATTCAAACGGATTGTGATTGACATGGCAGAACCATTCCCAGAAACAGACGCCAGGAACAAGTACATCTTGGTGGCCGTGGAATACGGGTCAAGGCTGATGCAATCCCCGACCAGGAATTGGTCACCATCACCAAGATCCTAGTGATGTAATTGGTGCACCCTTGGAATTTCACTAAGACCAGGAGGGAAATTTCAAGTCAGCGGTGTTCCAGTTAATCTGTCAACTTGGGAATTCAGCAGACCAGGATGACGCTGCTGCACCATCAGTCAGACGGAATGGTTGAGCGAATGAACTGGTCCATCAGGAAGCATCTCTGCAAGGTGGTGTCAGTGGTACAACGTGACTGGGATGAAAATCTTTCCCTGTTACTGATAGCCTATCGGTCTCCAATCCACAAGATGATGAGACAGACACCAGCTTGTATCCTCTTCAGAAGGGAATTACGACTATCCTGTGACTTGGCATTTGGCTGCAAACCTGGCGAAGAATAGGTGGTGGGAGATGAATATATCAGCTGCCTGAAAGAGAAGATGAGTCGGATCCATGACCTCATCCAAAGGAACATTGGAAAGGCCAGCGACCAGAAGAAGCATGCCTTAGATGCACGAACGTGTGGTGGTGGCTTCTGTGTAAAGAATTTAGTATGGCTGTTCAATCCTTAACGGTTACAAGGTATTTCATCCAAGCTGCAGCAATCCTGGGACTGACCGTACGAGGTGATGAAGAGGATCAATGATGTCATCTACCAGATACAAAAACTTCCGCATGCAAAGTCTAAGATGATCCACTTCAACTGGAGTTGGAGAGGGAGCAAAAAAAGGGCTGCTGGATTTGTTTCTGGAAATTATCGCAGAATGCAATCAGTGACAGATTACAGTTTCCTATATTCACAGAACAAGTGGCCTTAAATAAAAAAGGATTGTTTTACACCCAACAAGTGTATTCAGATTTGAGATCAGACTTTATTTTTAAACAATTTGCTGTAGAAAATATTTTTTTTTTTACGATTTTCGATATGTATTTTGCAACAAGGGAAAGGAAATAATGAATGAAAAATATTTAACAGGATGGGGGTTTGAACCCAAGACCCCGATATGGACAGACCACTCAGCCACCATGACTTATAGAAATAAATGCCTCAACAATTATGTAAGGAAAGTAAACATATATACTTAAAGGTACAAAATTTTGTGATTGAATAGTAATCTGTATAAAGAATCAAACTGTTATTAGAGAAGTAATAAGTTAAGTAAAAATATTCTAGATCAAACTGGAAGAAAAATAATTTTTCATTTCACCAATGTGTCTGTTCTTTTGACACCGTCCAGCTATGAGACATGATTACTTGTATAGAAAAATTGCTAAAGTATTGCCACTAGGCAGAAAATGTGACAACACTGTAAGAAGCAAGTGTTGGCAACATTGTACCAGGAAATAGTCTCAACTTTCCTACTTCCTTTGGCAAGAAGAATACCTTTATAACGCAAAAATAATACACGTAATAAATTAACACGAGCAGCACATTCTGCAAAAGATTTTATAGGTTTCACTACTATTATCCAACTTAAAGCTGGAAATTACAGCTGGTAATTGAAAATACTATGGAAATCCATGTTAATTGTACGAGGGCAATCCAAAAAGTAAGGTCTCCCAAGCATTTATAGATAAAAGAAATAAATTATTTTCTTTAACATATTCACTGTTTTAAAGGTTGAACAAGTATCTGTTATCAATTTGGAACACGTATTTGTAGACGCAGTGACAGTTTATGAATGACCGAGCATGGTGGAAAAAGTGGTGATGCTCTGGCTTCTGATTTGGGAGGGACATGGGTTGGGATCCTTGTTCGGCCATACAGAATTGGGATTTCGACGGTTTCCCCAAATCACTCCATATGAAAACCGGAATTGTTCCTTTAAAAGGGCAAGGCTGAAATCGTTGCCACTACTCCTATCCTGCCTCTTGGGAAGGAATTTGGTGATGGCCTCCTAAAAGAATCATCTCAGCATTTGCCTGCGGTGATTTGGGGAAACCATGGATAACCCATATCTGGATGACCAATTGGGGATTCGAACCTGCCTCCTCCCACATGCAAGGCCAGAGCATTACTGCTCACCCGCGACGCTGGGTCTTCCAGTCTGTAGACACTATCAACTTTCTTTACTGGTAGGCTGTGTTTGTTTGAATTCTTGAGGCTTAGGCAATTTTGGAGTCGATTATCACTGGTGTTGAATCATGAGCGTTCAACTTTACACCTGAGACTAAAGAACAAACACGCATTTGGCAACTCCCTTCTTCGCAAAATGCTGGTGTTTATTTATGTTCTTATACTCTATCAATTTCAAACAAAGAACAACGCAGGAAATTTCATGCCTCATTAAGTAATATGAATTTAACCCTTGTTTTTATTAAATCGCAATGTTGTAAAGCACCTAAAGTAATTGTATACAGAAACAACTAACAGCTTTGTAGAAAATGGAAACAAATGGTAATTTAAGAACTCACTTCTTCTAAGCCCGATTCTCAATAAACGTTCTTTACTTATACCAGTTATAAAAAAATTATGTTTGTCCTATGCTAATAATCTGGTTGTAAATTTTTGGGTGACAATGGTTTTTTAATTTGTTACGGTACTAATATTTAGTTCTATGCAACTTACTCTTACGTATTTACATAATGCATAATCGTTGTAGCCCACCAACAGAATTAGAGATATAATTCCAACAATAAATTATTAGTTTCTGAAAAGTGAATTATTTTGGAAACATACAGTTGGCTGATCCTGGAGGTGGGGAGGCGGGAGGGGGGGGGGAGAGGGGTAGGATGCTCTAGTCCCCGCCCAAAATTATTTAGGCCCACCCTGACATCGTAAGTAATATTTGGAGACTTTTTTTAGCTCTACTGATCTTTTAAGAGTGACATGACTATAAAACCTACCCTTATCAGACTCTAGCCCCCCCCCCCAAATGAAGTCCCCCAAACCAAAATCCACTCAAACCCCCCCAAATTAAATTCGCTCATGCCCCTCCCACAAATGGAAATTCACTCAAGACCCCCTGAATCCACCACTGGAAACATGTATGCCATTTGAAAAGGGACAGACAATGTGATTTCGGCGCGGCAAAAACCTGCGTAGATTTCTTTCACTGTTGCCGCCACAGAAGCGTTCATATTTATATTGGCAGTTGGCTAAGAAACACTGGATACTTTCAGTTATAAGTATGTTATTCCCTGACACAGTTACGAAAGAATCAAGTATATATTCTAGCACAAGCAATGTGTAGGTTTGGAATGTTTATAAAGGAAATAAAAATAATAATAAAAAAAATGAAATACTTGGATTCGAGCTAAGAACCACTGCATCAGCAACCTAGAATGCTAACAACAGGACCATGGTGCTCATGCTGCTGCCTTACTCATCAGGGTGTATACAACACAGCTAAGGAAGATAGTTTCATTCAATCTGTCTTGCAGACACACTTTTCCGAAATAATATCTTTATGACTGTTTCTGTAATTTTGTAATACAAAAAAATCTTGAAATCCTTGAAGATGGTTATTCCCTTGTTTGTCCACTAACCAAAAATTCTAATCGATTATAAATAAGTGCTTCTGTTATTAGTAATACCATCCACAATACTGTCAGATAGGTCAAATTATTTTAAAATTAAAACTAGGAAAACTTTAAATTGCATCATTCAATTTCTTAATTTGCATTCCTCATCTAACATTATCTTTTATGGATGAAGGGGAAGATTATTCCTGTTAGAGATTTGAATTTTTTCTTCAACATAACACTGTAAATTGGCTTTTTATGACACCTAATTCTTCCAGGTTATTCTTGTTATTTCTACAGGTATGTGAAAGTATTAGAAAAAAAAAAATACAAAAAAATCAGCTGCCTGCTGCAAATGGTAAGATCAGCATGGACGTTCTTTGAAAATAGTCACTAATAGTCAATAATTCCAGAGATGAAAGTGCTCAAGATGGTTAGTCATGAGGAGTGAATTTAAGAGGAGAGATTTTGTTTATAGCTATTCAACAGAACAGGCTATATCTGCATTCACTGTCAATATTTTAGAAGGAATAAATGATAAATTAATTCCTGTTGGAATTCTTTGTGACTTATCTAAGGCATTTGACTGTGTAGACCATAAAATTCTGATACAGTATTATGGTATTATGGTATAGATGGCACTGTTAATAAATGGCTTCGTTCTTACCTTCTGAATAGAAAACAGAAGTGTCAATGGAGAATTTTAAGGATGCATTAAGTAATCCACTGTTTTCTGAGTGGGAATTAATCAGAAGTGGACTACCTCAGGGTTCTATTTGGGGACACTATTGTTTTTAATATATATATAAATGATCTACCCTATGTTTCACAAAATTTGTCCAATTTGCAGATGACAAAAACATAGGAATTAAAAATATTCCAGCTTTATCTACAAAATATATTTCAAATTATGTCTTTGAACCTATTAATAAGTGGTTTACAGCTAATGGCTTGTCCTTAAACTTGGATAAAACTTGATATAGGCAATTCATTACATCACACAGATTAACATTAGGTATAGACATAAAATTTGCAGGCCAGTCCATTCAAGAGCTAGTGTGTGTGAAATTTCTAGGTTCGCATATTGATCATAATTTAAATTTAAGGCACATGTTTCTGACTTACTAAAGCAATTGGGTGCAGCCACATTTGCAATTCATACAATTTCAGCTATAGGTGACCTATGTATGAGGCAGCTAGTTTAGTTTGATTATTGTCACACCTTAATGTTATAAGGAATAATATTCTGGGGCAATTCTACCCATAGAGGCAAAGTGTTTAGAGCCCAAAAGCAAGTAATAAGAATTATGTGTGGGTTAGCAATAGAACTTCATGTAGAGAGCTGTTCAAGAAGTTAAGGATTTTAACATTGGTGGCTGAGTATATATGCACATTAATATCCTCTGTAGTCACAAACTATACTTTGTTTGAAACAAATAGTAAAATACACAATTATGGCACTAGAAGTAAAAATGATCTTCACAAGGATTTAAAGTCGTTGTCTTTTGTTATCAAAGGGGTGTGATATTCAGTGACACATATCTTCAATAAGCTCCCAACACATATTAACCGTCTAGAACAGTGGTTCCCAATTAGTTTTTCTCGAGTACCACTTCAAGAAAGAGCTCACTATCGCGTACCCCCATTATAGCTGAAATGATAAATAATTGCGTTTATCCCAATCGAATGCTTCGCACAACAGCATTACAGAAATATAATTCACACACACACAGTTTGTCTTAATATATATTTTTGGCGAGTACTGTTTTCCTAATTCTTTTTTAACTATCGGAGTGATTACCTTAGCCAAGAGATTACTGCACGTACCCCTTGAAGCAATCTCATGTACCCCTGGGGGTACGCGTACCACTATTTGGGAACCACTGGTCTAGAAGATGATGATAATAAATTCAGGAAAAAATTGAAAGAATGTTTAATTGGCAACTTCTTCTAATCTGTTGAAGAATGTGTAAGGTATCTACAAAATAAACTGACAGTAGTAAATGTAGTTGACATAATTAATGTACCATGTATGCTATGACTGTACATCATCTGGTGTATGTATTATTTTGGTAGGCAACTGTTTATCTGTAAATTGACAACTTTCCACATCCCACAGAGCCAGTCTCTTATATTGGGATCAATGGAAAATGAATATATTGTATTGCATTGTACTGTAAGAAGTCTTGATAGTTCAAACCATATTTAAATGCACTGAATGTACTATGCTCAAATATTTTAAAAATGTGAGAGCTAATTTTACACAATACCTTGGAATTATGTGAGATGTTCCCTGCAGCAGTATACTCCCAACTGTTTGTAGCAGCATCTGATGAGCCAAAAGTCCAACAACCAAATTCCGGAAAGGCACACGAACTATGTAAAGGTCCGGGTTGAGTGTGTGACTCACGTCTGGTGGGTAGAGGAGGAAAATATAGCTACGATCTTCTCCTGTATCAGGTCCACTGCCTTGTACACCATCAGTCTGCGCTGATTCACTATTACTTGGATATTCAGCTTGCTGTATATCTCGCTGACCTTCAAGGAGAAATACCTGTAGCAAAAAATAATATATATATATATATATATATATATATATATATATATAGACAATGAAAATGCTGCCAGGCAGTGAAAATAAGGAAGGATAGAGAAAGTGGACCCGTCACTCAAAATAGATAAGGCATGTGAACTATGACAAACAAACATGAACACACTTAACAACATTTTGGTTTAAACCTTAAACAGGTTTATAGATGAGAGATATGGCAAGGGGTTCAGGTGTATATGTACAAAGACTCAGCACATGATTAAAGTTTATATCAAAATACTGTGAAGTATGTTCAAGTTCATTTGTTCATCATGGCCTTTCTGCCACCATATGTGGTGACTGGCAGGCTTACTTTATCTATTCTTTCTTATCTTCATGAATAAATCAACAGGAATGACAAAGGAAATGGAAAATGACTCATCACTCACCAAAGTTGAAGGCTGCGATGAGTGACAAACATATATGACGAACAAAAACATATACAATATTTTGGTTTTACACCTTATTCATGTACTATGGAACGGTTCATGTGGTTCGGGAGGTGTGCACATGCAATAGTTAATCACATGACACACATCTCCAGAATCACATGGCTCTTTCCCTAGTACTTGAATAAGGTGTAAAACCGAAATACTGTATATGTTTTTGTTCGTCGCAGCCTTCAACTTTAATGAGTGTTGAGTCATTTACCCTTTACTTTGTCATTTATTTTGCCTAAAAGCCATTTCATTTTTCCTTAGTGCCATTATATTCATGAATAAAAATGATTTATTAAAAAAAATGTTTCAAGATTTTTATGTACCAAGTTTAAGTAATTGACATTTAATATTTCTATGCTTTAAATATTATTTGTCAAAATATATTTTTTTACTGAGTTATAAATTTTATATAAAAAGCTAGAAACAACTGGAATTTTACCTGCTGGGCTAACTGTTTCAGTCGATTACTTTCACAAGCAGTGCAGTCTCTCCGTGCAGCAACTTTCACCTGTCCGACATCCCCGTAGAAACAGTGGGACCCTGGATGGAAGGCTACCATGAGTTGCTGCAATGAGTGGAGTGACACAGAGCATGCACGGTGGAGTGCTACACAAGCTACCTCCCATTGGGAAGGAAGCAAGACTGGTCCTGCGCTTAGTATCACATGTCTGCAGAAAGTCAAATCACCACAAAAATTAATAAGCTATACATGTCACAATGTGGGTATAAAGAGATAATTAAAATCAAATATTTCATATATCATATGATAATCTTTTTAACTTCATGTATTGTTAATGTGATCAGAGATACACTGAAAACTTCTATGGAAAAAAAACTTTTTTTTCAAAAATAAAATAAATGGAACATACTGAGGATATATTAGGATACCTACATCATAGATTCTATGAGATGAAAATCACGGAACAGTTTTTTACCTATAATTTTAATCACATTTTCTCCTTACTTTGCATGCATACGGTACGTAGAGTGGGCGCTGAAGCCATTTTATGACATGTGATTGGTTCCATCTCCAATGCCAAACATGTACAACAGGGGCGAAAGAGGGTGGAGGAGCAGGTGGTCAAGAAGAGAAATCTGTGGGTGCACTGGCACCTTTTCTCTTGATGGTGCCAAGGACAGAATTTCTTCTTTACCTAATAGAGTCACAAGAACATTGACTTTTGGCTCTTCTTGTATCTCAACGATATGGCTTCAACTGAGCTGAGCTTATGGTTGACTAAGCAGAAGGCATCCACTGGAATTATACACTTCGCACACCATCTTTCTGTGCCACCATAATGCTATTAATATTATCTACTTTCAGCCAACAGTACAGTTATGTTTTCTCTCACCCTACAGTGAGTCTACTCATGTAGATGAACTGTGACCTTCACTACGAAAATTCTAAGACGGGTTAACATCAATATTGAGTGTCAAAGAGTTTCAGGTTCTTTCACTTGTAGGTACATTAAACGCCTCTGCATCGTTAAACTATCAAGTATGTGGCATTTTTTTTTTTTTTGTACTGAAAGACATTAAATTAATTGTTTATGTCACTCTCTGAATCCCAGTATTCTTTGCATTTTTTTTCTCTTCCAGGTACGCAATATACTTTTGACGAGCCATAGCTGCATACATCCTTAACTCCTTAGTTATCAACAACTTATTTTTTGCTGTTTTTGAAATGTTGACTGACTAATCTTTGAGCCACTACAGGTTTTCAACTTCCAACTGCTTGTTCACAGAGAAGCCTCATTCAACATCTGCTTGTCCATGTGATAACAGCAACAATATTTTTACTACTTTGTGTACTCTGTTATAATCTTCTTTGCCTAGATACTTCTCTAAAAAAGATATCCAATCGTGAATGCTCATCATGTGGATTAAATGAGCTGAAGTGGTTCGAAGCATTTGAGGCAACAGGTGATAAAAAACTGTGACACTGTATAAGAATTTCATCACAGTCTCCTTCTTCAATTAAATTTATTTTTGACAAGTGAATCAGAAGATATTTCATCTTTTCATAACAGTTACTACTATTTAGCACCATCTGTCTAGGATCAAGGCAAGTCATACTTCTTACAACTCTATAATTTATAGGAGATTTGTCCAGTATGTGCTTAATCATCATAAAAATGAAGTCTCTGACCACCATTTTCATATCGAAAACTTCTTTTTCAGACACTTTCTTGTTGAATATCATAGCCTTGATAAGTTGATCACCTGCAACTCCTAAACTGATGTTGCTAGCACAGGAAAGCTTCGACACATTACTCAGGTCTAATATTGCCACTTTTTGTACATTAGTCAATACTTTTATGTGTTATTTCTTAAAAACATTGAAGATAACAATAAAATTGGTAATAAATTTTCTTATATACTCTGCCATAATGGTAACAGAGGTTTTGTGCTCTGATAAAAAACAAAGAATGGGGTTGTCATTTTAGACACCGAAATGGAAAATTTCAGTTTTGAACAAATTAGATTATCTTTCACTGCCTGTTGAATTGTTAAAAAGGACTTACATTTAGGTTTAGGCAACGAGCCTTTTTCCACATTCTGTATGTAGCTTTTAACATCGTCCCATATTTCTAATGCCCTTTCTGCTGCAGGTAAATTTTCCAACCACCTGTGCAAACAAAATTTTGAGGGCATTTTTATACAATTGGAAATCCTCTCTTTTCGCGGGTGAATCTTTAAATAACCCAAATAAGGAAACTAGGACTGAATCAAGGTACCAGCCAGAAGCTTGGTAACCATGTTTAAATGCTTTATTTACAACATGTAAACCACATGTTCCCACATCCAACATTTCACAATTAAATCCAGTTCTTCATTTCTTTTGCAACATATTGAAAAATTTCAAATTTAGGGATGGACCATCCAGTGAAACCTGTATCACTTTTTGGAGAGAGAACTTCTCAACTGCATCCAAAAAATGTTTAATCAAATCTTCAGCTTTTGCATGGCCCATAAAAACAAAATTTAATTATGAGGTTTCAATTGTGTTTGAACATTCATTCGAGTTCACACATGGACATCGAGTTGCTTACTTTGTAAGATTTTGTTTAAACTCTCATGTAAGACACAGGCATGTACGAAGCAGAACTACATAAGAGAGGTTCTGTGCAAAGAATCTACTACTTGCTTGAAATATAAGCACTTTGACTCAAGCCAGAGAGAAATCTGCCGATCGGCGTGTCTCCGGGATAGTGAAATTTATTACGCCGTATCTCGGTGTTAAAAAAAAAAATCAGACTTTTTCAAAGATTTTAAGGCTTTTGAGCAAATTTTATGGCCTTTTAAGGTCCCTTAAAAATCAAAATGAAAATTAAGGCATTTTTACGGCTTTTTAAGGCCTGTGGGAACCCTGTAATGTGAGCCCAACAATTTTAATTTAGTACTGGGAGCAGTAGCTGTTTGACAAATTTTCAAGCTGAATTCCATAAAGTACAACAGTTATACGGAGAATGAGTTATAAAGAAGTAAAACAAACTTATGAAGAACATAGCGTTGAGTGTGTTACTTAAATTGCTAATGGTGATGTTAAATATGTTAAAGATGCATATGTGGGTGTAATGGGGGAGGATATTGATCCACTGGTGCAAGACCATGAAGAGCTTACACAGGGATTTGAAGAGGGAAAGTATGATGTAGTTCATTTGCAGAAATAGTGAAAATGAATGGTTAAGGAGGTTTCAGAAATGGTTTCAGAATTATTAAGGCAACTGGATACCATCAGAACTATGTAGATTTGTACCAGTAGGTTCAAAGGAATGACCAGGGAAACATATAGATCAATAGAAGAGATATTAGTGGCATAACTGAGTTATAAACTATTATTATAACTGAAGAAGAGAGAGCAGGATCCTTAAGGGGAAGGGACCGACTCTGGAGTAGTGCGAATTTGGGAGGGTGGGGATTAAATCCCACCCGGCCATGCTGACTGCCAATTTAGGCGAATGCTGGGCTGGTACCCTGCAAGGCCATGGCCAAACTTGCATCCCCCTTCCCTCCCCGTAGATAGTAGGCTGAAAAGAGTCTTCATGACTCTCCAGCAGCCCGCCTCCCAGCATTCAGCTAGGAGGAATGAAATTGTAAAAAAAAAAAATGTGGGGGGTGGGGGTGGGGGAAGGGATCAGTCTTCTCAGGACAGTCGATTTACCAGAATGGGTTAAGATGGATATTTCTGAAGTGACAATGTTGTGGAAACAGAGGGGGCAAGTTGACCAACAGAAAGAGAACATAAATCTGAACAACTGGTAATCTTGATACTTCCAGTGTGTTGGCTCCAGCAGCAGTAGAAGATATCTAGGGTACAAAATTGCTAATAATAAAATAAATGCTGTTTTTGTGGGTAAAGATGAAAGAGGAAATGAGATAATTTTGGATTAGGAAGCTGATGATTTGGGATTAGATGATGGAAATAATAAGGTAATAATTGTGAAAACTAATCTTAAAATGAAATTATACATTTGGATGATCATGAAGTAGTAATTTGAAAAAATGATAAGGGACAGATTAAAAGTACTAAAGTACTAGCACTACAAACTATAAAAGAAAGATATCAAAAAGGAAAGAGTGGAGGACTGAGACTGAAAGTAAACTGTGAATCTAGGTGGTAGAATCCATGTCACTGAAACAGGCATTGATAATTGAAATGATTGTTCTCAGAAACATAGATGTGGAACTATAGATTGATTAATCACAGTCTGGTAGTGGAAGTCCATCTGTTAATGAATTAAAATGAGGGAAAACAGTTCACATAGAGCCCGATGTAGGTATGAGCAGTAAATTGCATAGTTGAAGTCATCACTTACGTGTGTATGATGTCATAAATACACCTTCTTGTGACATTTTGATAATAAAGTGTACATTAAAGCATGTGATTTTCAATTCAGTAAACCTTCAAATAATGACTTAAAACAAAACTAAAATTGCTGTAATTTTATTAAGCCTACTAATTCTTAAAGTCATGTAAATGTTAACAGATCAGATGTAGGGCAAAATTGAAAAATAAGAAAAAAAAGTAACTATAGAAGTTTGCAATGGAACAACAATTTTAAGCTATCAATTGAAAGTAGTTCCAGCAGAGATTATGATATGTTATGCAAACTAAAAAATTAGTTTCATGATCCAAATGGGTTGAAAAGAAAACCAGATATGTTGTTAACATATATGAAATGTTCTCGGGTAACTAGCTGAGTTAAGAAAGTGTTATTATCATACAATATTTCAGCGATCAAGTGCCAGATGCTTGGCGGTCGAGTGCATGTGATGTTGTTGAGCCAACCAAGACTCCTATTGCAACTTCCTTAACTTGGCTAGTTACCCAAGAACATTTCATATATTCTCAACGCTGAGAGGAACTTAGTTGTTATACTGTAAACAGTATAAATTCATAAGTAATGTTGGTTAAAATTCTTGAATAAAGAATTACATATTGATCAGTGAGATTTTGAAATTACTTAAAGTAGGTGTGAGTTAGATTACTATTATTACAATAATTATTTTGGTTGGAGAATTAGTGATTTCTGAACTATGCAGTTGGCTGCAATGTTCCTTCAGCTATTAGTGGACCTTATTATGACAAGATACAGGCGAGATAGTACGCACTTGTAAATCTAATATGCATTCAGTTCTGTATCTAGGGGCGGTAACATATTAAATGGGGGAGGATGGGTGAAAGAATATGTTTCAAGCGGCGATATTCTCAAATTGTGCCCTGCCTCAGAAAACTTGAAGATCTGTCACTGTGCACATTAACTATTAGGTTGAAATACAGGGAGCAGCCTAGTAGCTCCATGATTAAGGCAATTGATTTAAAAAATTTGCTGCTCTGGTCCTGGGTTCAAATCATGACAGGCGCAGGAATTTTTAAGAGTTATGTTTGATCATACGAGCAATGCTAGGTTGTTCTGTGATTCATATTCCATGTTAAAAGGAAACTACCATCCTACCTCTGACACAATGACTTAGTAAACCACCTTTGGGAAGATGCAGCCAATCTTGGGGTTGTGTACTAAGTTAGCTTTTTGTGAACTACATGAGGCTGGACATAAACTAATAAATGGAAATTGTTGAACTATAAACTGTTTCTGTAAATAATAACTATTAATGTGACAAGGAAAGTGTCCGTTCTGAGCCAATTCTATTGCTATAACTAAGTAATGCCATGAAAACATGTTGCTATTTGAGCAATTGTATTTTTCTATTGAATGATTGTTTTAAATATTGAATTACCTGTTAAAGTGTGACTTATGTTTGAGAATGTGCTGTATGGATTGAATGGTGTTGTGTTACCCATTAAGCATATTAATTGAGAGTATGTAACTTTGTAAGGGACTAAACTGCATACCGGGGCTGAGTATCAGTAGTCACCTTAACTCACAACATTTTCACATAAAGTTCTGCCAAAATTCAAACTGTTCAAAATTACTAAACTGTGAAAAGTACCTTGGATAAATCAACTGTAATTTAACTGCAGTCACCACTTTCCATAATAAACCTCAGGAAAAGGAAAGGTTACGTTGTTACCAGGGGCGGATCGAGGGGGGGGGCTAGGGGGCTCAAGCCCCCCCCCAAAAGTATCTTGGTCCATCCCCAACATTGTAGTTTTGAGACTTTTTTTTTTTTTTTTTAGCTCTACGGATTTGAGGCCCGAGGAGGCTATAAATTATAAATACTACCTTTTTCCCGACTCAAGCCCCCAAAGCCCCCCTCTGAACCAAAATTCACTCAAGCCAAGCCCCCCCAAACCAAAGTCCGCTCAAGCCCTCCCCAAAACAAAATCCTGGATCCGCCCCTGGTTGTTACTGCAAAAATAGAATCACTGTTCACTTTTAAGAAATCGCTATATTCTTCAAAATCAAAGTTACATATTACAGTTGAAAAAGGCTATCGGCCACTCATTTAAAATTGCTGGTTATGAAGGAAGTACCCCTAAATGATTTTATAAAGTTATATTGAGACTATATAGGAAGTGAACCGTTCTGCACTCAAAACCTAAAATGGCTGCCGGGGCTCATGGCACAAGGAACTAGTTCCAGGTAGCACCCAAGGTAGCTCATGCAGCACTGGACAGCAGGTCTGCTTGCTTACAAAATCTTAGTCCCACTGCAAAAATGTTGGGCCAACTTCCTATATAATCCTCCAGGGTCACGTGTGACCCAGATCATAGTCCAGCAAAAATTTGTAATGTAGAGCTCCCAAAATTTTACAATATATAGAGAACCTCCTAATGACTGATTTACTTTATCATAACTTTTGCTGTAAACTTACTCAATTAGTCATAAGAAATTAAAATATGTTGCTGTGTAGTAATACTGTTTTTGTAGGTGTGACGTAAACTTCTGTCGTCCAAACCTTGTGCGGGAATACTGTATTTTGGGTTTTACAATATATATCGTCGTGTTCTACAGTTTCTCAGCTTTTCAATAATTTCCTGATCTTATCTTTAGCTGCCCTACGAGTGTTGCAATTAATTTTATAAAATATCGGTTTCCTGTACGCTGGCATCCAATTTACTATTTCCAAAGTGTTTTTATTGAATTATTATGAAAGTAAAGCCTGTCTCGAAAAATGGCTTTTGGCATAATTTACCACAATTTTTATTACGTAATTGAAAAGTAATTTTATCCACTGAACTTCTTTACTTTGTCCAAAATTTTAATCTGTATATGGAAGCATGTTGATCTGAAACATAATTACTTTAGAAACAGTCTCATGCCTAGCTGACTGTTTGGGGTTATTCAAACTTTTAGTATGTTGTGCAGCATTTTATTTAGTTGTATGTACGCTACCAGCCAAGTTCGAAAACCGCTTTAAATATCCTATTTTATGATGTTGAAAGTGCAAGTGTATTTACTGATGTATAAAACTGGTGTTAACTTGTTTTAAATTGCCTGAACCTGTTGATAATGTGTTACTTACTGCAAAATTTAGTTTTTCATGGTTTATTATTATGATAACCACTTTTTACCGCATCAAAAAGTGTAGTTAAATAGTAATCTAGTGTCGTAACAAAGTTTAGTGCCTTTTAAGATGGATAATTCTCTATTTCACTGATTGAGGTGAGTTTGAAGACTCATTTTTATTCTTTATGGTTTATTTACGATCTGTATTGTATGTTTATTTGGTTTTAAAACTTTAATTCGTCATGTATGTGGCTATAGGCTGTTGTATTGGCTTCTCTATTACGGCCTTTCTCCATTTCCCACAGCGAAAGATTAGAATTTAACGCATTCTGAGGTAGCTTACAAGTTCCAGCTAAGAATTTATATTTTATATTTTAAGTCATCAAATACATGAAGGGGAGGTTTTTAAGAATACTGAATTGTAGAAAGTTTCATTACCATGACAATTTTTATCATTTTCCTTCGTGAAAATATGATCAAACTTTGGCAAAGAGCCCTACGAGAAATGTAATAATTTTTCTAAATTAATGGAAAGATTGATATGTGAGGAATGTAAGTGGTTTTCAAGCAGGCAACATGGGTTCAGGAAAGGATATTCATGCAAATCTCTTTTTTTTTTTTTTTTTTTTTTTTTTTTTTTTTTTTTTTTGTAACAGTTTAACGTCCCTTTATAACAACGTGGTCTTTAGAGACGGGAAAGGATGGGGGCAAGGAATGGGAAGGAATTCGGCCATGGCCTTTTGAAGGAAGCATCCCGGCATTCACCTGGAGTGATTTGGGGAAACCATGGAAAACCCAAATCTGGATGCCCGGACGGGGATGCAAATCTCAGTTGGTGGGATATATGCAAGATATTTCAGATGAAATGGACAATGGAGGCAAAATTGATAGTGTAGCAGTAGATCTGTCAAAGGCGTTTTACAGAGTAAGCCATAAAATGGAGGTAAATACGGTAAAAACCATTGGAGTGGATGAGAAAGTGATTTGCTGGGTAGAAGAATTTTTTAAATGTAGAAAACAGAAAGTTAGGGTAGGAAATGTAGTATCACAAGAAGTGGAAGTAAAAATGGGTGTGCCACAGGGTAGCATATTGGGACCACTGCTATTCATTATTCTAATGAATAATTGTGTTGATTGTTTACTATCTGAAACTAGATTGTTTGCAGATGACATAATGCTGTATAAAAGAATCAAAACGATAGAGGATTGTAAACAGTTGCAGGGTGATCTGGACAGTATATCTAGTTGGGTTGGTAAACATGGAATGAAGATAAATGCAAAGAAGAGTCAGCTTATTAAATACACAAATAAAAAACAAAAGGTTAATTATGAATATAAGGTGGGGAAAGAATTGCTTGCTGAAGACTTGAAATGTAAATATCTTGGCATTACTTTTGATAACAAGCTTAACTGGGTAGGACACATTGGACAGGTGGTTTGAAAAGGTTTCAAAGTTCTGCATTTGTTGGAGAGAGTGATGAGGGGATGTACGGGAGAAGTAAAGGAATTGGGTAACAAAACTTTGGTCAGACCATTGCTCGAATATGGTAGTGTAGTATGGGACCCTCATTTTACGTATCAAATACAGGAGTTGGAGAGGGTGCAAAAAAGGGCTGCTAGATTTGTTTCTGGAAATTATCGCAGAATGCAATCAGTGACGGATATGATAAAGGAGCTGGAATGGGATTCATTGCAAGACAGGAGGAGGATGAGGAGGATCATGGGAGTATACAGGGCATATACTAGCGATGAGGCACGGACAGATATTGCAATAGGTATGAAAAGTAGTGCAAGGAAGGGAAAAGATGACCATGACCACCAGCTGGCACTTGATTTCAGGCACAATGGTGTGGGAAGATTCTCTTTTTTAGGTAAGGGTGTCAGGGATTGGAATGAGTTACCAAGAGAAATGATGAATAATTTACCGAAAACTTTGAAAGAATTTAAAGATAAAATTTGTAGAGGGCAAATGTAGGTGGGTGCAGGATAGGGGGAAGATGGGTGTGTAGGGAAATTGCCACCGGAGCTTGTGCTCCATTGAAATTAAATTAAATTATTGGTAATATATAGAATTATAGAATATGTGGTATTTTTACTTTTGTGCTATGCCAAAATGGTGTGAATAAACTAAATAGATTTGTAAATGTGTTAAAAAGTATTAAAATAACTGCCATTAAAAGTAAAGAGCAGAAATTGGGAATAACTTGCCAGCTGCCATATTATTTAAAGTTTATCTTTGACTGTTTGCATTGTTTAACTTCACAAATATGCTGTTAAATGCTTCTAAATATGTTGTAATTTCATTGAAAATTGTTTCAATTATCTTTCATTTAATTTTAAGAAGATTTTAGTAATTTCTAAATGAAAACAATTATTTGTGTCATGCACAGCACTTAAGAAATGTCTGATTGCCCTTTTAACTGCATCCATTACTTTCAATGTTGTTACAATAATCAAAACTCAGCAATCTAGGGTGTATGTCTATTTATGATAGAGTATTCTATGGAGAAATTTTATCTATTTCTTATATATAATGTGGTTTTCTGGTGAAATAAAAGTAACGTTAAAAGTTATTGCCTTCTTCCTCATTTAAAAGTTTTCTATTATATTTGTCGATAAGTTTTAAGTACTCTAATGGAGAGTTATACTCACTTGGCAACAAGACAGAGCTTTAAATTCTTTAAGTATTTACAAGTATACAATATAATTAATAGAAGAGGTTTCACAAATGGACACAGTCAAATGCAAAAAACACTCAAAAATTTAAATATTAGCAGCTAAATTGGACACCACAGATAAGAAGATAGTGTGCCTAGAGCATAGATCCAAATACTTGTTACCAGCATTTGGAAGAACAACTTGCTAGCTGTTTTAGCTAATACTAGTACAGAACTGTGTGAATTCAAGATTCAGGTTGCAGAAAAATTACCAGCTGTATGAGTTAGCACATAAAAAACTGACAATGAGTTGCAATAACTTGGAAAAGACAACTAAATGCACAAACTGGGCTTCTGTTAATACTAGAAGGGAAATTGGAGCCATACAAGAGAAAAATAAGTGACAACTGCTCCCAGATATTAACCACAACCGACAAAATTATGGAAATAACTGCAGTAAAATTGTGAACGATTGCAGTACAATTGACACAAGTAACAGGACAGATGATGCTGTATATAAACTCTATAAATAACAAAGGATAGGGAAAATGACTCACCAGTTACCAAAGTTGAAGGCTGTGAGGAGTGAAAATCTCCCGAACCACATGCCCCCTTCTCTAAAACATGAATAAGGTAAAAACTGAAATATTGTATATGTTTTTGTTCATCGCGGCCTTCATCTTTGGTAAGTGATGAGTCATTTTCCCTATACTTTGTTATTTATATTGCCTAAAACCCGTTTCCTTTCTCCTAGTATCATCAATTTATCTAAACTATAGTTAGACAAGGCAAAAACCAATTTCCAAATGGAAATAAAGTCAAAGTACACTGGCGTAGAACGAATGATCAACTCCTTAAGACATTAGACATTGTGACTTAAGTTCACACATCACTTCTGCAGACAACGTTTCACGTGGACACAACTATCGAAAACTGTTTAAGTTTGTAACACACCGAGGTATAAAACCGTGAGTACTTATTGCCAAGATAGAAAATTATTTCTACTTAAAATCCATCCCAGAGTCACTGCTATTACCTCTAATACAGCAAGGTTTGTAAGAAGATGGCATGTCTTGATCTGATGTATCATGTATAGTGTTGTAAAAAACGTTTTTTTTTTTCTAATTTGAAAAAAAAAAAGTGAAAAAAAACATGTTTTTTTTCATAACTACTAAATCTTAAATTTGTAAGGCATTTATCGTCTAATATAACTGTTTTAGAGTTTATACTAAGTACTTATCTTAATTTTTAATACTACTATACTTTTCTGGCTCAGTAGAAAAGAAAATTACGAAAATATTGTCAACATTGAAGTTTTATTTACAAACGGGAACTTCCCGAAAAGTCTTGGTTGCGTGAGAAGGAATCCCCATTCCCCGTAGTTTGGATTGATACTCGCTATTTGAACTAGTGCTGCCAACTGTACGAATTTATATGTAGACCTACGGATCTTTTCAAAGAATTAGGAAATTTTAATTTATCTACTTTTTTTTTTTTTTTGCCTCTTTTTATTACTTACTAGCAGTTACCCGCGACTTCGTCCGCGTTGAAGTATGTTGTGATAGAAGATTTTCTTGAGAGCTTTGGTTGCTCAGTGGTTAGGGAGTCCAACTGGAGATGGAAAAGTCCCCAGCTTGAATCCCAGTCTCGGCAAGGATTTTCAAAGGACCTTAGCTCGACCTTCACATAGGGCATAGGTTGTGTGATGTGAATTACGCCACAATGCTCACTTGGTTCTGATTCCGTGTTGAACTATGGGTCCTCTATGTCCGGTAGGATTACTGGGTTACATTAAGAGGCTAAGAAAGGGACTGATTGCTGAGACGTAAAGAAGCCTTGTCACCAGGTCAATACGACCATACAATTTATTTTAGAGCTATTTAATTTAGTAATAGTAGTAATAAATGTTGCAATAAAATAACAAAAATTTATTCATGTTCCACAACTACCTCTCTGAATTTTTAAAACAATAAAAATATTCTGTTTGTAAGGAATATTTTCAGTTTGATATATCCGTATATACAATACTGAGGATTTGTCTCCTAGGTTTTGGCTATTTTCATAGCCCTATTTTTCTTACATTTCTTTGAAAGATATGAATTTCGTTTACCCAGCATCTCTTAAAATTACTAATTTCATCTCACGAATAAAAATTAATATAGTTTTAATTAACGGAAGCACAAAACGTCAAAATATTAGCAATACATTGATAGAATCGACTAAATATCAACAAAAAAAAAATACTAACATCCAAACAGCAAATAAATACTTAAGTGGCCCAAGGACGTTCATTTCAATTAGTAAAATTGTGATACTAAAAATGAATATTTTGGTTTGCATTGAATATCTGAAAAAAAAAAAAAATCTTTAAAAAAGGAGAACTTAATTTGCTCTTTGAATATTGATTTTGAGGATATATTGGTTCCATCAACAGAAATTTACATATTATAGTAGTAAGCATAATAGTAATTGATTCTTTTATCCATAATGATCAGTGGTATTGCGGTAATGGTTTCTCTATCTGTAGAAACAACTGAATTGCCTGTAGACCAGTTTACTATAGTTCATTCGTTTCGATCCATTAATTCTGCGCTAAAATATAAATTTCAATGTTAAAGTAGTAATAGATTGTTTCTTCATAATTGGTTTCTCATTCTGCAAACAGAATTGAATGACTACCGGCGAATTACCACTCCGCTAGTCTGCCACTCCACTATCTGAATAAACCATTGATAAATTTAAAAAATTTACTTCAGGCAACGCCGCATGGTTCTGCTAAATCGTCCAAGCTTACTATAGATCTTTTGATACAATATCGGTACAAAGCGATACATGATGTCACTAAAATGGCGCTCATGAAAGAAGCTTAAATAACTAATAATTTATCAGTTCTCAGTCTGGCCCAGGCTGCGTTTTAAAATTACCGCTAGAAAATCAAAGCTTCTATCACTCGCACATTAATACATTCACTATATTGTATGTTAGTGACATCATGAATAGCAAAATAAACTTGACATATTATTAACGCAGTAAATTAAACACTGAATACTACATTCAGCCGCATGAACTATGTCGTCAGCTTCATAACAGTTATTGAGGTAACGTAATTAAAAAAATTATACTAAAATGCTTTTAACTTACAGTGTACAGCGGAAAGTCCACAATTCTCTACGATCGTTAATATTGCTGGTCAAATTTACATCACGATAAAGTGACTTTTATTGCTCGTGATTTAGTAAGGTGTATAATGAAATTAATGGTGATAGTAATTTATGATATACTAATTAGGAATTTTGATATAGCAAATTCTGTTACTACTCGAAATGTTGTTCCAGAGCATTTAATGTGTTGAGATGTGTTCGTATCGTTTGATTTTGTGGCGGCAGTATTAGCAGAAATAGTGGTTTGGTTGAAATGCTGCCTGGACCAGAATGTTTTTTGTTACAGCAGATGGCAGAAGGAATTTAATTATTATTAGTAATAAGTAAGCAGCTTTCATATGCTCCGTGCAAATGAGGTGTATTGTGTTGTAAACGACTTCCAGTGTTACTTCATGAAACAGTAAGTTTATACATTAGCCCATTGAATACATTCGTTTTAAGTGTAGCATTCGATAGATATTTGCAGAATATTGAACAGTAAGTAAAAATAAGTTTCGTGAATCATAGTCTCTACTATTTGTACAAAAATTCTGAACAAAAAATAAAAAGGGTTAGTTAAGTTTTAAATTTCGGCGAAAATAATTTGTAATACAGAGACTGTGTAGTAACAAAAAAGAAACAGGAAATAAATTAAACCGAGATAGAATGGAATCCTTTAGATTTTTATAAATACGACATTTGGGACATCACCATTTTGCAATTTTAGTGAACCGACTTTTGTGCTGGTATACTCATAGCATTTTACTTTTTTTCCAAGCTTTGATTTTTTATATTTATCATAATGCATATATTACGAATGAAATTATGGTGTAATATTTGATATGTCATACTATTTTATGTACACAAATGAAAACATCTCTCTGCGAATTTGACAACAGTACCTACCTATCTTTTTTAATTTAAGGTTAAGTACAGATTTATATTTCCTGCTTCCAAACTATTATTTGTCAAGTGCGTCAGTTTTATGGCTTTTAAACTAAACAAAAACTTGCATATGTAAGAAGGGTTTTGCTTTTATTTCTGAAAAGTAGTGTTTGCGATTTATGTAAAAAGCAAAGAGTAAACGTGGCATGGCTATCTACGAAGTAGGAAACTCTTTGTTGTTTCTGAATTGATATTAACGGCAATTTCTAAAAGAACTATGTGTTTTTGCGAGATAAAATCTATCCTATGTCACTTCGCATGCAATTAATTGACTTCATGCCAAATTTCATTTAAATATGTTGCGTTATTACGGCGTGATTGATTCCAGACGTACAACCAAACACACATCCGAATTTTCTCATTTTCTCATTTATAGATATATAGATTGTGCTTTCCTTATATTTGTATACTTGTTAAACTCTCAGCATATAGTGATACTGAGTCATTAAATTGTCAGTAATTATGTATCGTTTCCGTGCAACCGTTGGCGTAAACCAACGATTGAAAATGAAATAAAGCTTCTATTTTGTATGATAATAAATTCAAACTTAAAAGACCGTAATAAGAGAATTATCAGCGTAGTCTTTATACACAGTGTGTACTTTGCTCACAATCTCGAAATCTTTTGCGTACAATACAAGAACAACCAGTAAATGAAAATGTAACTATTTCTGAAGTTATTGATCTAGAGGAGCCAGAAGGAGAAAGAGAAAATTCTGACACCAACCGAACTAGTGTTGGTAGTGCTCATATAGTGAATGTGGTACTGACATAGAGGATGAATAAAATTATGTTACTTATATAGATACATTTATGAATCATTATGTAAGACATTATAGGATTCAGTAAGATATAAAACACACATGTAAAATGTAAGTTCCGTAAATAAAACTATAATTTATGAAATTTATTGTTTTCTGGAAAAAAAAAACAAATTAAAAAAAAAAAACCAGGGTGCTAGGTTTTTTTTCATGTTTTTTTTTTCCTCACAAAGCTGAAAAAAAAAGTTTTTTTTTTTTTTTCAATTTGCAACACTAATCATGTATGGCCAATACCCCATATGAAGAATTTAATGTCATCTTTTTCAGGGCGTTCTGGTGGCTCACACATCAGACACAAACATTTGTAAAACTATATAAAGAGTAATACAATGCTAGACCTAACAGCTCTATAGCTGTATATGAATCAAGGCTAGCAGCATTATCTAATTAACTTGAGCATCCAATGTGTAATCTTGAATTCATTTCGGCAGTCAGCCCACATCTCCACCTAGAGTTAGGAGGAACATAAATCCTGTCACCATTATGTACTTTTGTTAACTTTGTGAGACCTTGGTAAATTTAGATGGATACAGATGACAATCATCAGTCCTACAATCATAGCAACAGAGGGAGCATAACAGTAGGGGTTGTTGTAGTTGGAACCTTTCCAGCATAAGGATAAAAAATACGAAAGAGATAAAGACCTCAGGAGTTGAAGCCCAGAATTAATGTTATGTTCCAGAGGGCACAAGGGAGGATATGAATCAAGAAGTTACTCCAGGGTTGTCACATTACAAGATAAGAGGGATCCAGTTCAGCAGAATTTGCGAGGCATTAAGTTTAATCTGAAACAGCCAGAGATTTAACCAATAATTAATGTTTTCTGAGACTTTTGTATATATATATAATTCAAATTACTTTATTAGAGAAGATTAGCCAATATAATATTGGATTTAAGTTAGTGGGGGGCAAAAGTATTTGATGACATCAACTTCTGGCCAGCATAAGAACATTTGAAGGAAAAGATAACACCCATCCATCAGATACAATTGTCATATAAGATGTTATGGATAAATAGTTTATTTTTTACTTTTATTTTTTGTTTATGGCTTCAGTACTCATCGACAATGAGATCATTAGATGCAGGAAAGGACTAGGGGCAAGGAACAGGAAGGAATTCTGCCATGGCATTTTGAAGGAATCATCCTGCCATTTCTCTGAAGAAACCATGCAAAACCAAACTGGACTGCAATTTGAACCCTATGAAATGTAAGACCAGAGCATTACTACTCACCTACCATACTCAGTGGATAACAGATTCCTTGTCCCCAGTCCTATCCCACCTCTAATGACCTTAATGTTGATGAGGTGTAAAGCCATAAAATAATTTTACTAATAAGTGGGCTTGAGTGAGAGTTATTGAACCAAATGCAAATACATAAATTGTTTTCCATCTGAAAGCCATCCTTTTTGCCATTTGGTTTTTGGTTTCCTCTTCATGATGTACATGTAGACTGCAGCAGTGCCAAAATTATTATTTTTTCTTCTTTATGTGTCATCAACATCAAGGTCATCAGAGGCAGGAAGGGACTGGGGGCAAGGAATGGGAAAGAATTCAGCCTTGGCCTTTCGAAGGAATCACCCTGGCATTTGCCTGGAGTAATTGGGGAAATCATGGAAATCTAGATGGCCCAACAGGATTCAGTAGTCAGTTCACAGACAGTTGTACACTTGATGGTGACATACAGCAGACTGCCCTAGCATGGCTCGGAGTGAATTGGTGAAATTGTGAGTGACCCCCCCCCCCTACTTTGAACTGATTCCTAAAGAACTGAGGTCATAATGGATTTGGGCAAAATGTACTGGTCATGTATGGAAGCCTTAAATAAGGAGCTGTTTATTAGTCGGGATATTAGGTGCAGGTACAAATTTGTGAAGTTGCTTTAATACTGTAAAATTCAGAATGGGATGAGATAGTATAATATATCAGTCGCGTAAAAAGTTATAAATGTCCAAGTCGACTAGATGAGTAAGAGAAAAACAGAAAGCATTGAATTCTCATAAAAAAGGTAGTTTTATGATTTTAAAAGCTATCACAAAAACGAGGTCAAAGAAGATTTCCTGTTGCTTGGGGGATTCTGTTTGAGCATCACCTTTTTATATCTAACTCTGACCATGCCACTTAGTTGAACTGGTCTGATTCTTTGCCACTACTATTAATTTGTTAAGCTAGGTTCACAGTCACTAAAAAAACAGCCACCACCTTCAATGAGAAGGAATAGTCTCACAGAATTTATATAAGTCTCAGGTTGTGCTAACTATTAAAATGAAAACTAAATTCACTGGAAATTTAGTTAATATTCTTCAACTTGTGCAACAGTTCTGAAACCAATTATACCAGATTTAATATCGTATTCGCTAATTATTGAAGACAGCAGGTCCACTCAATGACAACAATCTCCTAAAGCAACACTGAATCAGTTACTGTAAATTCCCATTTAAAATTTAAGATCACTGAATTCACTTCATGATTAGTTAAATGTCCATTATATCCAAAGTTCTAAACTTTCAGGTTCCAATACCAAAATAGTTCCTATCAGAAATCTTAAGCACCATATTCTGATCTCGCAGCACTACACACTTGTAGTATCCCTCAACGTCCGTAGTAACCTTGCACACAACCACACCAAACAAAAGTCAACTTAAAACTGCTCAACCAACCAACGTGCATCTCATCCTTTACGGCTGTGGCCAGACCGGATCCAAACGTGTACTCTCATTTTATGATCTTTTCTTTTATCGAATGTTTCAGACTTCTAGACTGTTAAATTGTTTTATAAATTATTTCATGATATTAGTGCTATATCAAATTAAACTTTGCTTCTTTACTTTGATTCAATTGTTGTTTTCCGTTACTATGACAAACTCCAAATTTTACCGAAAAACTAATTTCTTCAGGAATTACTCTGAAGCTTTCTCAATCAACATATGTTGCATTAATAAATATTTTAATCCTAATGACTTTTTCCAAATAAACTTTAATTTTGGCATAATTTGGCTTTGAAGTCGGCACATGTGTGAACTTTTAATTTCACTTTCTTTCTTAATTATCAATCTTAACTGGCACTTTTATTCCTACTCTGTCTCTAATCTCCGTCTCTATCTTATTTCCTTTTCATAATATGGATATTAAAGTTATTAATTTCTCTTAAACTGCAAACAAAAGGTAAACAATTACCATGAGACATTGTCTTTGGTAAATTTACTCCCAAACTTACATATTATGATCTTAAAATAAGTTATTTGTGGTATTTATTTCCTATTCTGGATCTTGATTTGCTTTTCTTCCTATTTTTCCACCAAAGTAACGATTTGTTTGATGTTTAATGAATCTGTATGTTAGCTCCACGCACTTCTGATCAGAATTTCTGTTAAACTATTTATTACTCAGCTTATTTTAACCTACAAATTCTCTAGATTAGTTTGAATGCTTTTTCATTTTATTCTGTGCTGTCTTGAGAAAGTTATACATGTCCTTCTTAAAAAGTTATTTTGTAGAGTTTTTCTGAAGTTAAAAAGTCATCATGAAGGAAGAGTGTTTTATTATGTGAGTGGCATGATTCTTCTTCTTCCTAGCACATGATTGGCATTATTCCTCTTCTTCCTAGCACATAATTGGCATGATTATCCTCCACATCAATTAGGAGACAACCTTGAACAAGATCATTCTATACATCAATTTCCTGTGTTGAACAATTTGAAGTCATAAGGTTAAACAAAATTAAAGATGCACCTGTACAATGAAAATAATTTTTTACTGGGTTAAGGATATTCTTTGTTGCTGATAATCATTGTAGTTGCTAATGTCTAACCTAAATAATAAGTACTCACATTGAGTTGGTAAAAGAATTTATCAGAATATCCATGATGGGACGAAAGATTTTAAAGAATAGAATAGAGTGAACATGCCATAATTATAGCTTGTTAGAAGATGATGTAATATGCAGAGAGGTTAATGGCAGATTTACTGAAGCTGAAGGGAAAGATATGCTGGTATGATTATGTGTTAAACTGATTTTGGGTTATATGCCTGATGATTAAATTTGTAAATAGATGTTTGTATCATTTTCCATGTGTTCAAGACTTTGAATGTATATACCAAAAATTTCCAAACAACCTATACAATTGGGAAAACCAGTGATTAAACTACAAACAAATGTGTGACTGTGGCCATATTCATATGTCAATGATTGAGATAAGATGTCATGTATTTCTATATGGTGCACTGGAGTATAGTTGCAGTCAAATACACCAATTTTCATTGTTTTATGTGTTTACAAATGTTGAAATGTGGCACTGCTTAAATCAGATTTTTTAAAGTTTTTTCCCATACATCTCCACATTATAATGTGATATTTTTGTAATAAGAGTTTTGTTTTTTGTCAATGTTAGAATTATGTGCAATTTTGAAGATTATGAATGAATGAACATGGATACATGATGTTATACCATAAAGGAATGAGGATGCACTAAAATATGTGGGAACATTGGACAAGATAATTGTTAAAAGAGGATTCCAGCTGTTTTATTACCTTCTGTTTGTCACATCTAATAGGTAACTCTGATTAATGATCTTTGAATGGAATCACTTCCATTGTTAACATGAAAGAGATATAATAGGTATAACAACAATAAGGCATTTCACAAAAATTATAAAATACATTTTGTAAATGAAATATGAGTACGGGTAACAACAAGTACTGATACAATGAAGTAAAAGGTGTGATGAGAAAAATATACAGTTACTGCAAGTTGGGAAGTAGTAATTTTTATAAGCTGTATTTTGCAACCTTTTAAAAATTGTCATGTAGGAGGGCTAATATGGTATTGAGATGCAATGACATTATCTAAATCAAATAACTGATGAAAGTGGAGTTAAAAAAATCATTTATACATGAATACAACCATGGAATCACATAGCAAGTATTGTCCCCCTGGGGCAGCCACTATCCTCTGACAGTGAGCCAGTTGTATAATTCAGCACTGCCACCTCACTACAGGATGAGAAGAAGTAAAATCCATGAGAGAAGAGAGTCGAACACATCTTGTTTGACATAAATTAGGATATCACAGACTGGGAATAGACCCATGAAACTTTGGTTTGTGGCCCAAGAGTCACAATAAATTATAAGTTTGACAAAGGGAATTTTGTTTTTTTCTTGAGAACATGGAACTGAAAGGATTTTCTGAAGTGGGTTTAAGTAGTTAGAAACCATTTGTAGAAGGAGAAATGACTGGCCAATTAAAACAGAAGTCTGTAACAGTATGTCTGTGTGAATAGAACAGTTAATCAAGTGACAATTCAATGATAAATAATCTAAACTATTGTTAACTTTGGTTCCATGTATGACCAATTCCAATGGAAAGAGTCTGGTACTGGACTCTGATTGGTACTTTACGAATCCCACCAAGGAGCTAAGGGAGCAGATGGCTGGAAGGAGGACCGAATTGTTTCTGTGAGGCAAAATCAGACAACTTGGGAATTGTTAATCCATGGCTGGAAGCCAAGCTTTTACAAGCAGGTAACTTCATAGGTGTAGTAGGGCAGAGTTTCATTTTAGTCAAGTATCATACTTGTACATGAGCATTCAGAGCTAACATAAAGTCATTGTACATGTGTTTTATGATGATGGTGTGGTGAACACTGTTTGCAGTGTGGCTAGTGTTCAGCAAGCAACAACAGAACTGATAATTTATCAAACTTAAAGTGAATATTTCACCCTTGCTCTTCTATCATCTAAACCTGAAATATCACTAAAGTTAGAACTACTGAGATAATAAGTCACTGTTGTAACTATCGTTTTTCTGAGCTGGTTGTAACTTGAATTTTAAAATCATATGTTTGTATTATTTTTGAATGTTTCATGATAATTACATTGTATGCCATTTCTTAATTCTGTTCTGATTATATTTGTAAATGTCATAATGTTTTATGAGATTTTTGTATAAACAATAGAAAATTTAAAATATTGATTGACTGACTTCATTAAATAGAGATTCGTTGTGTTATATTACATTTGCATTTCACTGGAAATTATGATGTAAAATAGCCAAGAGAAATTATGAAATAATTGTTATACATTTATGGTAATGATTGATGAAACATGTGAATAAGATGATAAATGATGAATCCCAAAATGATTATAACCTTATGATACACAAGGAATAAGGCTTCTATAAATAATGTTACAAGTTTCATCAGAACAAAACTCCAAATCAAAAGTTTCTTATTGACAGGGCTGAAATTTATGTGCTGCAGCTTTAACATTCACCTTAGACTTTCAATTATTTCCAAGAGTTTAAGTGTCAAGTGAACGGCGGCAGTGCCTACCCTTTTATCGAAGCGATTCGGGACATTTTTGAATCTCATTTTCTTTGGTCATATTCACGCTACATGTCTCAAATTTCTGTTATGCATAGATATCAGCAATCTTAGCAAACATCCTAACTTTTATTTTGTTATTGTTCTTAGTTCTGATGTTATTTGGATACAAACTTTAGCGATTTTGTCACTCACTCACTGACTAATGATCATCAAAACTCTAAGGTACTTCCCGTGGCCATAGAAAGCTGAAATTTGGCACGCAGATAACATTTTACCCACATATTATAAGAAAAGCCTGAAACTCGTAAATTTCCATAAATAAACCCCTTACCTACCCTTAACGTGAAATCGCTTTTCACCAAAATAACTTTATATACCTCAGATTTTCATTGTAGAGTGAGCTTATTAAGTTTAACTAATGTGTTAAATTTTCCTTCTTTCCTTTTTTTACTTTGAAAGTTATTGAAATTCAAATTTTTATTATAACCACGACACCCCAACATCAAAATTCCACTGTACTTCCAGTAATCCCAGAAACAAGTAATTTTGTATATATGCATAGTTTCATCCATAAATCATAAGAAAAATCTAATATTGGAATTTTCCCCCATATTTATTTAATTACAATACCAAAAATGAAAAATTCTGGCACATATTTGTGGCTTAATTGCTTTGCTCTGGATGAAGTTAAATGCCTGACAATTTTCTAATGCGTAGAGATCAGCAAGTTTTCTAATATCTAAATTTTACTTTGCTCGTATGCTTGGTTTGGAAGTTACACGTCATTTATTTATGGTGGTAGTTAAACCAGCGGCAATCTGCATTGCTCGGCTACAGTGCATACAGAGAGTATGGCATTGTTGGTAACGTATATCGATGTCTTCAATTCTGAAATGTTGTTATTCACTATTTTCAAATGGAATCATTACATTTAAGCAGTGATTCAGAATAAGCGAGAAACTTGCAAAAAGAAATGAGATCCAACAAAACAAAAAAAATTGTAAAAATAGGCCATGTCTCATGCTCGTGTAGTGACAAAAAGTTATGAGATCTTCTTCTGAGCCAAGTCTACACTTTATAGCATGTGTTCACTTCACTTTGGAAACAGAATGGTTTTTCTCGGTGTCGTAGATCATTTATTTAGAGCAAAAAAGTCTGGTAACTTGGCCATTATGCACGTCTTAAGTTTTACTAAAATTGAAGGCATAATATATACTTGACAAATTCTTAAAAGAACGAGGAAAATCTTGGCTTTAATGTATTTGTAAGTTTGACTAAGCAACATGTTTAAAGTATTTATATAGGTTAACTAAAACATGGCACGCATAATGGCCAAGTCACCAGAAATTTTTTTTTACTCTAAATGAATGATCTATGACACTGAGAGAAACCATTCTGTTTCACAAAGTGAGTACATGCTGCAAAGTGTAGACTTGGCTCAGAAGGAGATGTCATAACTTTTTGTCACTACATGAGCACGAGACTTGGCCTATTTTTACAAGAACTGTTTTTATGGGATTTCTTTTAACTGATGTGCATCTCTAATAGGCCAATCATTATGATGTATTATTTTTAAATTTTTAAACGATATTTGTTTATTAAATTACATTCAACAGTTAAAATAACTTGGAAAAAACCACAAAAATTTATATATATACAAAATGAGAAAAATACATGTCAAGTTTCTAATATTATAGACTAATATAAATTTGTACACAAAAATCATATTTACAACTAAAGGTAAGTACACACTTGGATGGGGTGGGCTGTATCACATTGCATTACATAAATGCATCAGCAATCATTTCCACATATTCTCATGGCATAATACCCACTCCTGTGATATTGAGATCGGTCAAGACAGGTTGTATCATGTCGGGCCATATTTTTGGATTGGTTTGTCACGTGTATTTTTCCACCTGATGCATCCTGATGTGCTCCCACTTAACCTAATATGTGATAAGATTTCCAGCAGCGGTAATTAATTTGTGTTTTACAGATTTTATAAACTGGCTCTTTACTTCAATAAAATTTGCAGCAAATTTACAATGCAAGATAACTGAAGTTTTTTTTGCAAAAAATGCAAAATATGATATCCCGACTTTATAAATTTCAATAAAGACGAACAAACTATAAAATTTCTCACTCACCTGCACTTTCTCATTTCATATAAATGTCATCTCATTACTAAAGACTTTCAAAGAGCTTATAACAAAAGAAGAAAAAAATATAAGGGAGGAAATAGGAAACTTATTTAAACAAGAAGAAGATATCAAATCCTTCAATTTTTTATTTTATTTAGTCTTCATTTTCCAAGTGTAATGTATTTTCCAATCACTTCCCCCCACTCCAATTATAATGCTTGCATGTTGCCAGTTAACTGAGCCAGTTTTTGACAAAAAATATTTAGGGAAATTATTCCAAATCATAACTAATTCTTGTGTAGCATAATAGCTTGTGTAAGGCTAATCATGAAACGTTTATATTTCTTTGCTGACAGTATCAATCATTTGACCTGTCCCCCTGTGCAGATATCATTAGTCAAAATGTTATAAAGACAGCATGTCACCACTATTACTTTATTTAGGTAACAACAACTTCCTCCTTTAATAGATTCAAAATTAGATTCTAACTAGAACAACAAAGGCATTCTCACTGATCCCCCTGGCTTTCCTGAGCCTGAAGTTGAAAATTTGTTTCTCTTCATTTCTTTTCATCTTATTTTCTGAAACAGGCTCATGGATGAAGTTTTTATAAGGCAATTAGTGCCACAACAACTTGTCATGCCTAAATAAATTACCACATGAAATTTTTCCTAATCTCCTGATGACCACGATAACAAAGTGGTATTAAGTAACTTCAAGCTCTAGTAAAACTTTCTTGTGTCAAAAATAAAGAGAACAACTATTATGTGGAACTTCTCTTACAACATGCTTGCCATGCAATGTGGTTTGGCAAGATGGGAAATTCCACTTTTAATTAAAACCATTGTTTTTTCCTGGTAAATTTTCATTTTACTCAATTAATATCTTAAAAAGAAAATAGAGTTGTTCACCTGATGTGTCCATTTGCAGTGCATGAGTGATTGCGCTAATTGTTGATAAATGATGGTGGTGGCATTAAAAATCAACTCTCTGCATCCTGTTCCTACTATACGTGTTCAACGCGACACAATGAGGCCCAACCTGTCCAAGAGTGTGCTTACCTTAAGCCATCTTTCTTGAAAACAAATGGAAAATATTAAGGGTATCTGTATATACACACCTAATACATGCACATCCCAGACGTGCAATGCTTTCAGTGGGTTGAGCAACACATTCAACCATAACCAACAATAACTGCTTCAGCATTAAAGTAGCTGCAGGAATTTCTGCTTTGTCTTTTTTTCCTGTGCAAAAACAAAATATTATATTCTGAAAATGTACTTTAACAATACATTGACAACATGATGTGATTAAAATATTACATAAAATACACTACTGCTGTGAAAATATTACAATGGAGTCCTCCCTTCAACTTTGCTGAGTTATGGGTGATTTTATCTTTCCTTTCAGAACTATGAGATTACATATTATCTATACATATAATAAGCATGTCTGTCATGTATGACATCAACTGTCATGTCATGATGTCACTTTATGATGTCGCGCAATGATGTAACGCATCATGCCAGTTTTCTTGGTTAAGTACGTTATTTAATAACATTTCTAAGCATCCGCATATAAATTTACTGACAGAACACTGGAAAAAAAGTATGTATTGCATTTAAATTGCCATATCAATCATTAGATGCTTATATTTACGTATTATTCCTTTGATAAATAGAAGTATACCGTAAATTCTTTGTCCATAGATATGTAAGATAAAAGTTTTAATTTTCAAACATCAATGTTAGTGAAAGCTTTGATTAGATTGTTACTTAGCATGGGTCAGAATTACAACTGGCATTTGATGCTACAGCAGAGAGCATGAATAATTTAGTTTATTTCAAAATAATTTAAACTGTGCCCTATTATTTAAATTATTAAATCATTTTAACGGAAATACTTGCACACTGATCATGAGCTGTGCAGCCTACACTACAATTAAAACAAATATTATGAGACAGAATGTAAATTTATAAGATTTATTTTAATCTTCAGTGTTTTTACTGAGCAATATTACTGAGGCTATTATTTCCACAACATGTAACTATGTCAGGGTTGTTGTGCAATCAATGGGACTCCATCAAGGAATTGTCGTTTGATCTGAAAACTGTTGCACATGTTCATTCGGTGATATTAATTATTATATGTTACTCTTAGACTTGTAAAATTATATCAATCCTTACAAACTTGACTAAAAAATTGCTGCAACGTTAAGCAGTGAGCTATTGGGAAAAGGCATATTGCGATGTATAATGATAACGCAAATGTTCCTTCGACTATATTATTTAGTAGTATGTTTCTAATACACTAATCAAAATAATATAAAATGCACAAAATTCAAGAAAAAAAATGTGCAGTAATGTTACACACTAAGCAATTAGAGTACGCCATTGGTTATCGTATGCGACTTCCAGCAACACTAATATTACATGCAACAAAATGCACCAATGACCAAAAATGATGAAAATCAAACCAACTTTATAATTAAAACAATCTCTATTAAGCTACAAAAGGAAGCATCTATGTCCATTGTGGTCTAGGCTACAGTCCAACCTATCCACAGGCACTGCTAATGATTCTGCTCGAAAATCATGATAATTAAAATGTTAAATAAATTCAAATTTCTAGAAAATTATGCTTTAACAACAAGAACCAAACGCCATTTTGGTACAGGTTGCATTTCAAATATAAAAACTAAATTCCTTCATTCGCTAACGGTTCAAAGTTGTTGCAGTTTTTGTGTTTGTAATTTATTCCATATTTATATTTCCGATAACAACATATTCCTGAATAATATTGTTCAAAGAACGTGTGCAAGATCGTTATACTTCGCTACACAACTTCTCCCAGTCACTCGTGTTACGGCACTTTTTGAGTGAAGTTTGTATATATTTTACAGCTCTCAGAGCAACAAACGTTAAGTAAAATAATCTATCGAACATGTGCAACAATTTTCAGACCAAAAGGACAATTCCTTTATGAGTCCCAGTGATTACGTTAGAGCACAAATTTATAAAGTGCTACATTATTGCCACTAAAATGCGATACAGTACACATATTGATATGCGTGAGATTGAAGTATTGTTTTTCTGTGGAAAGTTTAGAGTAGTATGTGGTTAGGTTGAAATGCAATCTGGACCCGGATGGAAATGGAAACGTTTTGTTACAGTGCAAGGCACAAGGAATTACATTGAACTTTATTTTATAACAATTCTATTTAGTGAAGCAATTGCAAGGAAATTAATTGTCATAATATTTAAGGAAAAGTATGTATTTCGTTTAAATTGGCATATTAATCATCAGGCTTTTTTTACTGAAGTTGTTGTTGTTGATATTTGGGTTTTAGGGCGCGTCGAAGACGGGGTCATTAGCGCCCTAAAAAAAAAACAGGCGTGACAACGTGGCAAAATTGCCGTCTGTGTGGCCGACTTAAAGCGGTCGGCCACAGAGACAGCACAATAAAATACTAACATACTAACTAAAATACCGTCTGCGTGGCCGACTGTAAAGAGATCGGCCATACAGATGGCAACATAAGATATAAAACTGAGACTAGGCAATAAAATATAAAAATACATACATTAACTGGTTGGCTGTAAAAGGGCCAACCAGTTTAAAAAACAAGTTAGCTGGCTGGCTGTAAAAGGGCCAGCCATACAAGCAGTGTCACAAGTAAAAACAGTACTTGGATTGGTGGTTGTAAATGGCCACCAATCCAATCTAAAACCTAGGCCGATCTGCCCAAAATTTTTTGGGACAAGACCGGCCAAGCAACAAAACTTTAAAACCTTAGCCACGTTGTCACCGTCATTGTATAAAATAAGCCAACGTCTGCCCTTAAATCTAAAAACAGTACACATTCGGTTAAAACAAGGCGTACCATCAAAGGTACGCCACAAGCATCACATTCTGGTGGGTCCTCCCGGCGGAGAAGAAAGCTGTGCGTGAGAGGACAGTTCCCTATACGGAGGCGAGTAAGGAGATCCTCATCCCTCCTCGCCCACTGGAAGGAGCTGCTCCATGGCTGAACGGTCGGCTTGACCTGCCGGAGCTTATTATGCTCGACTTCCAGCCACTGCCTCTGCCAAATTTCAAAGATAAATCTCTTCACCACCGAGGCAAGGTCTGACTTTGGGACCGGTAAAAGTCGATTTGGACCTTGTCACAGGCTAACTTGGCAGCTTCATCAGCTGCCTCGTTCCCCCTGATTCCCACATGGCCTGGTACCCAACAGAATAAAACCTCCTTTCCAGATGATTGAAGGGAAAGGAGGGCGTCCTGGATGTCCTGGACTAAGCGGTCTGTTGGGTACATGTTTCCTAATGCCTGAATGCAGCTGAGGGAATCACAGCATATGATGTATTTCATATAACGACTTACCTTCATATGCTGGAGCGACTTTAGTATGACATAGCACTCGGCAGTGTACACGCTGCACCTGCTATCCAGCTTGTATTTGTAAGTCGCTCAAGGGAACACTATTGAACAGCCTACACTGTTAGCCTGCTTAGACCCATCCGTATATACCGGGGTGAAATCGTGATGCGAATTTAAAACATCAGTAAAGACTCTTATAAAAACGTTGTCAGCGGTAAACAGTTTGTTGTACCGTGACAGGTCTAAAATCATTCTGGGCCTCTTTAAAAGCCAGGGAGGAGATTTACTCCAACCCTGGTGATAAAAAGAGGGTGTTTCAAACCCATTTTCTTCTAAAATTGCCTTTCTACGTTAGCTAAACGGTCTGGTCGCTCTCTGCCGATTAGTATAAAGCCGCTCGTAATTTGGGTGCATTACTACGTCGTACACGGGACTGCCAGGTGTTGAGGCAATATGCGTATAGTGTCGCACCATGAGGAGACAGCGGCGGATTGAAAGCGGCGGCTCGCCAGACTCGGCACAGATGCTGGGTATCGGGCTGGTGCGATAAGCACCCGTGGCAAGCCAAACTCCTGCATGGTGGACACTATCCAGTATCCGTAGGTAACTGTCCCGTGCCGAACCGTATACTATGCAAACTTACTCCAAACGCGACCGTACAAAGGCTCTATAAAACTGCAGCAGGCAGGAGCGATCAGCGCCCCATGACCTGCCACATAAAAATTTTAAAACATTTAAAGCTTTTAGGGCTCTGGCTTTCACATCTTTAAGATGAGGCAGCCAGCTGAGCCTTGTGTGTAAAATGAAGCCCAGAAAACGAACAGATTCAGTAAAAGTTAAAACAGTGTTCCTCAAGGTAAGGTGAGGCTCAGCTAAAAGGCTTCTGCGATGGGTAAAAAGTACACACTGGGTTTTCTCGGCTGAGAATCGAAAACTGGTGTGCACTGACCATTCATCCAGCTTGTTCAGCGTGAGTTGCAGCTGCCGCTCTGCACTTCTCAGGCTGGACGATGCAATAAAAATTAAAAAGTCGTCCACATATAAGGTGTACCGAATGGGACTCCTTATAACAATGGAGATACTGTTAATAGCTATAGCAAATAGGGTAATGCTTAAAACTGACCCTTGAGGAACACCGTTTTCCTGAATAAAAAGATCAGACACTTCACTACCGACTTGGTACTGGAAGCAACGACCAGATAAAAATGATTTTAAAAAACTGGGTAGGTTTCCCCTAAAACCCCATTCATGTAATTGTTTTAAAATAACATGCCGCCAGGTAGTATCGTAGGCCTTTTCAATACCGAAAAAGACACCCACAAGGTGTTGGCTGCGGATAAAGGCATCCTGTATTGCCGCCTCCAGGAGGATCAGGTTGTCCAAGGTGGAACGGAACTTCCTGAATCCACACTGAAAGCGGCTCAGCAGATTACGGGATTCAGGACACCAGACGAGGCGGCGGTTTACCATCCTCTCCAGTGTCTTACCCACGCAGCTTGTAAGGGCGATGATATGATAGCTACCTGGCAACAGCTTGTCCTTACCAGGTTTTAAAATAGGGATAAGCATTGCTTCTTTCCACGAGTCGGGGAAGTGTCCTCCGGTCCATATTTCGTTAAAAATATCCAGAAGGTACTCCTTAGCATCTTTACTTAGATGCCTCAGCATCTGGCACTGGATCAAATCAGGCCCTGGAGCAGTGTCGTTACCGCTATTCAACGCTGACTCCAGCTCCCAAAATGTGAATGGGCAGTTGTAGGCCTCTGTATTTGACGAATCGAAGCACAGCACACGCCTCTCGGCAGTGACTCTTCATCGCTGGAACCGAGGGTCAAAGTTGGTGGACGAAGTGATAGCGGCAAAGTTCGTCGCCATCAGCTGCGTTATGCTTCGTTCGTCGGTGACTACGCGTCCACGATCCAGTAGTCCAGATACTGGTGGGCGGGAGTACCTTCCGGATATACGGCGGATGGACTCCCATACTTTTAACGAAGGTGTGGAACGATTTATAGTGCTCACAAAGTTCTGCCATGACCTCTTCTTGCTATCCTTAATAACACGATGCGCCTTAGCTCTGGCAATATGGAACGCTGCTAGGTTGTCAGATATTGGACACAACCTAAAGCGACGCAACGCCCGTCAGCGAACCTGGATAGCGGAACGACATTCATCATTCCACCAGGGCACAGGCGTCCTCTGCAGCATTCCGGAGCTCTTCGGCTTGGAAACGTCAGCTGCGCAGTGAATCACTTCTGTGAAGTGATTCACCTTTTCCTGTATACTGCCACAGGGTTGCAGTAATACAGAACGGCAGAAGAGCTGCCAATCTGCACCACTGACGTTCCATTTATGCCGGTTATTACCTCCTCTACGCTCACACTCAACATGCATCCAAATAGGAAAGTGGTCGGTACCATGTAGGTCGCGATCCACCTCCCACTGCACGGAGTCTGCAATTGAGGGGGAACACAAAGAAAGGTCAATGGCAGAGGACGATCTGGATGCAGTGGTGAAGTGGGTCATTGCACCAGTATTGAGGATGCATATTTCCTCTTGCTCCATTAATCTACCAATCGGCCTCTGGGGCAATCGGCGTTCGAACCCCACAACGCACTATGTGCGTTAAAGTCTCCTAGTAGGAGGAATGGCCGTGTGAGCTGCCGCAAAATGTCGAGTAAGTCGTCATACTCAACGGCAGCATTAGGTGGCAGATAAATGGAGCATATGGTCAGTTTAATGGGGCCGTGTATCCTCACTACCACTGCTTGTAGATGTGAGGTGAGAGCAACAGGTTCGGAGTGGACAGTGTTTCGGACAAACACTGCCGCTCCACCCTTCGCCCAATCACCCTCAGTATCATCCTTACGGTACACGTCATATCCTCTTAGCACAGGTTGGTGTGATGGTCTGAAATCTGTCTTGTAGACAGAGACACAAAGGATCAGACCGTGCTAAGAGGTGTAACTCCTCTTTGTGAGCTGTAAAACCGTTGATGTTCCACTGGAGTATGGGAGCCATCCTTACCTATTTAACCTCACCCGCCCCGGATCGGGTGGGTCTTCGGTCACTTCCTGCTGAGGAACGGGACCAGATTTGTCCACCAGCATCTCCGTTTCTTCCTGCCCGGAAGCGGGGACAGACATCTCCGACCCAGAGGACTCCTCAAATTCCTCTTCATTCTTTTTCTTCTTCTTCCTCTTCCCCTTACACTCCCTACTGCTGGACAGTCTGGGAGGGGACGAAGAAGAGGACTTGACAAACTGGGTCGGATCAGTCTGTCTAAACATGGGACCTCTGATCTTCAGGTCACCTCTATTTCCACCAGTAGCTAATGGTATCGCTACCATTTCAATAGCACGCGGGGGAATAGGAGGTGCTGTTAACTTCATTGCTGGTGGAGTCTTTGTTACTGCTGCTGGATTGGTCGAGGTTGCAGATGTGTTGCTAACGACATCCGCGGTCTTAGGTGTGATGACCTTGGTGGATTTTGCACCACACTTCAATTGACATGAGCACATAGTGCTTGAGCCCATGTCTGCAAAGGATGTCTGCGTAGCAACACTTTATTTCCTGACAGGAGTCGAGAGCATCTTGGCAAAGCTTGTTCCAAATAATGGAGCAGCGAGCGCTTTCGCCTTCTTCTTTGCCTCTACATAAGGTGTCCGCTCTTTGGTCTTCAACTCCTGTATCTTGCGCTCTTCAAGATACACTTGACACTCTCTACTCCAGGCAGGGTACGACCCGGAGCAGTTGACGCACACCTGTGGGAGCGTGCAGCTGACACCCGGCTCATGTGCCCCCTTGCCGCATCTACCAAAGGTGGGGTTACCCTTGCATGACGCCGTCATATGTCCGAACCTCTGGCACTCGAAGCAGCACATTGGGTCCGGAACATACGGATGGACGTTCAGGTTGATGTAGCCAGCTTTTATATACTTGAGCAACGCTGGAGTGTCAAACGTCAGGACGAAGGTGGCAGTCTTTTCAAGACTGCCATTTACCCTCCGTGTAATCTGATGCACCTTGACCAGTTGCTGATCTTCCCACTCCTTAACGAGTTCCACGGTTGCTAAATCCATAATTTCTCGGTAGGTCACTACACCTTTTGAACGATTTCAAGATCGCTTATAATGGCGAACTCCCCGAGCTTCTTGCAGTTAAGGAGCTGGGAAGCCTGCCTACTGGTGGAAGTTTCCAGCAGCAGCGTCCTGTTCCTCAGCTTTTTAATTGATTTCAGGGTACCAACTAACCCTTCTAAACCCTTATTAATATAAAACGGGGACACCTTTTCAAATATCCCCTCCACCCTCTGCATGACAATGAAAGCGTTCGAAATCGAACATTCTTTCCCGTTACATTGCGCTTCCGAAGCGGGAGGGCTATCAACCCTGGCCCGCTTCTTCGTATTGGTTGTATTTTTATTTTCCTGTGGCACACCCGGACCGCAGGGGTTTTGTTTTTGATTGTGAGAAGGAATTTTGGTCCCACGAGTAAAAACATGTTATGAGGAAATGCTGATACAACAGGGGTGCGCAGGTGCCCCTGAGGTTGCACGTTAGCGAGTGAATTCCTTCTCCACCCATTCACCTCCTCAGCACGTGGCTGACCTTGAGGTTGAGGGTTTTTTTTATAGAGGTTTGTACCGTCCTCGCGATCCAGGCAACGAAGCCAAGATCCCCGTTCTCCTAGGCACACAACGTTCCACCGCCACGCCCTATGTGGTCGTTGAAGCATGTTAGGAGTTTACGGTATGGAAAACTTGCCGTGCTCACAAGTTTCCAGCTCGGGTACCGCGGGTTCGCCAAACCCGTACCTGGCACTTGCATACCAGGCCCCTGCGGGTTTTTTTTTTACTGAAATCATTACGTGGTTTGAATGAAAGAAGTTCCGAATTGATTGCGATATACGTGGCCAAAACCACAATTAAATATTACGTGGCATAGTGTAAGTTGTTAAGATTTATTTTTAGCATCCTTTGCTTTCACTGGGGTTATTATTTCAGCCGATGTATGTTGTGTCAGTCATTAAAACATTGATCTTCATCACAGGTAATAAGAAAGAAAGGTGTAAGAACCTGTGAATATTTTGGATCAAGTTTATATCATGATGCATGGTGACACTGGCATGCGATACAGGGAACGTATTAATTCGTGTGTGATTGAAGCTTTGCTTTCCAAGCGGCAATAGGCCCGTTTACACGTACGTGCCAAACTGGCGGTTTGGAACGGCGCTCCGGACTGCTGTACCGGAGCGTGAGGTTGGACCGTCGCTCCTGGAGCGTGCGACGGAAAATGGTCAACCAGGACTGTGGGTTGGAGCGTGCGCACCAAAAATGACCATTATCGCGTGGCGCGTTGACTTTCCGCCGGGTTGGAAAGTTTTGTAGATGGTCAAGCTTGCAACATTCGGTTTTCAGGTCGTCGTTTTTTTTTGTTAGTTGTGCTTGAGTTTATAAGAGTATTTAAAATATCCTCCAAAAGAAATGACAAACTGAGCAATACATTTTTTTTTTTTTTTTTTTTTTTTTTGGCTACAGAAAGAACTAAATAAACAAAGTGTATATGGGTGGAAAGATGGCACGAAACTAGAGATCTATATGGTCACATGCCACTTTAGTGACAGCAATGGGAAAATAAATGACCTAGATCAGTGTTTCCCAACCTTTTTTGGGTCATGTCCCACTTTTAACATTTTTTTTTTTTTTTGCCCCCATACATAATTTTTAGTAAAAAAAATTATTTGTTATTATAGAAACTCATATAGGATGGTTTTTGAAAGAAAACACTTTAATATCTATTGTCATAAAACACAGTAGGGCCTAAGTAAAATTAAAAAAAACATATAATGAAATACTAAAATTCAAAAGATTTTTAATAAAGATTTATTATGGCAATTTAGTGTGATCCTTTTAAGAACTTGCTTTTTTGCTTTATCTTGTACCTGTATCTAGCATTGCATTTAAATAACCCGAAGAGAAAGCGGTAAAGTCGTATCAAGTCAATTTCTAAATTGCCCCCCTAAAAAAACCAAATTGCCCACCTGTGGGGCGTGAGCCCCACGTTGGGAAACACTGACCTAGATGATTTAAAAAATTGTGTACGAAACGACAATTCCATATATAACTACATTTTAATAATAATAATATTTAATTAAATTGCCATGGAGCGCACGCTCCTGTGGCAATTTCCCTACACACCCATCATCCCCCTTTCCTGCATCCACCTACATTTGCTCTCTACAAATTTTAACATTTACATTTTTGGTAAATTGTTCATCATTTCCCTTTGTAGCTTATTCCAATCCCTGACACCCTTACCTAAAAAGGTGAAGTTAAAGTTAGTATCTCCACAAATATCAAAACAAGACAGTCATGAGGAAGAGCATAACTACAGAGTAATGTTTGCCTCCTACTCTTCGTTTTTTGGCAACTGGAATATCCCTCCAAGATTTGAAATTGCTTGCATATATTTTTCTCAGTTCTTTTCGAACTGCCGCCGAGTTTCTTGAATCCTTTCAGTGACGAAATATTTGTTTTCACTTTCACATAAATTTACCCTGCTGAATTCTGCTAACTAAACATATTTACGATTTTTTAATTTTTTATTTTTGTAGTCATTTGATTTAACCTTCCACAGACATAGAAAATTCTTATGAAGTTCTATAAATCGTTCCAAATTATCTCTTGACAACATTTTTCAAAATTTAGATTTTTATCTGTTAAAGCAGGGTAAAATTAAATAAAGTCACACAGAAATTCGAACCAACAATGAACTTGTACTGATGCATCAAGACTGCAGACTGACAATGCACGTGTAAACACAAGGCCCCGTTAGATCTGCGTGCCAGATATGCGCATTCGGAGCGCGCGCCAGGCCTCTCTGACCACCGAGAATTTACACATAAAGGATTGATGCGCGCGCCTGGAGCGTATGCTCCAAAACCGCCGGAAAAACCGTGCATATAAACGGGCCTATTATTAGTGGAGTTGGGGTTAGGCTGAAATGCATCCTGGACCAAGTTGACAACTGAAGCTTTTTTTACAGCACAAGGGACAATAAATAACAATGAGCTTTATTTTATAACAATTCTATTTAGTTAAGCAACTGAAGAGAAATAAATTACCATACCACTCCGTTAATTCCGTCATTTTTGACGGGCTTTGAGGCTAGTGAAATAATAAAGATTTAACATTCACAGAAAGAGACTTGTATTTTTATGGACTATAGGATAACACTTCATGTGAACAGAAATTCTGAAAATAGAATACTGTTTCTGAAGAAAGTGTGGAGGTTGCATTCACCCACATAAGAAAACTCTTTATTTACTTATTTAGTCCTTCATTTGTTAATTTTATTTGGTCTCATATATCATTTACATACAATAAATCGTATAATGACTTAGGTCAAGTCAAAGGTACATTGGCTTCTACACTACTAAGTAGATTCTGTCTTGCCTAACAATTTAATGCCCTAAGTTAACTATAAAGCTATCCATTCTCTACTGACATATTTTTAATTTATGTCAGTCACTTATTTTTCATACATTTGTACTATAAGTTTACTTTTTACCTTATTACACATGCCATTGACACATATGTGCCAAATAATTCAAACAAGTTTATATTCATGCTATTCTTTCCCTTTTTATATCATTAAAATACTCTTTGACTGAGTAGAAGGCTTTATCACAAAAGTGCACTTTAAGCTTATGCTTGAATTGTTCTCTCTTGTTACTAATAAATCTTAAATGTGTAGGAAGCTTATTGAACAACTGGGAACCAGAATAGGAAGGACATTTATAAAGTTTTTTGTTTTGTGTACTTGTAAACAGAAATCAGTTTTATTACATCTTTCATACTCGAGGTTACACTTCTCTTCTAGTTTAATAAAGCCTGCTGAGCATTCTGGATCAAAACCAAAATGGCATATGCTGGTTACCTTGCTGCTGTTTAAAATAAGCAACAAAATAATTCCACAACAAATAAGTCTTCTTATGTTTCTTTCACTATTAAACATGTATTTTCATATTCAGCAAAAACTTTTACAAATCCATTCCTTTATTCATAAATCAAACCATTTCTGCTTCACAGACTGAATATGACATTTTTCTAAAATAACCATTACACAGTCACTTAGATAATATGAATTCTTCATCAATACGCCATGAAAGTCTCCACTCACACTTAGATAATGTCAGCGATAAACACTGTATAGCTATTCATCTTACAGGTCAGCCAACTTGACTATCTAATACTCTTATGCTGAAACCATTCCACCATATTACATTTATGTATTATTTACACAAATCATTACATATTTCACTATCCCTATAGCTGTAATTTCATATCATGTTGTTCTTCACTCTTTTTAACAATATGCTTAGTGAGTGAAATCAGTATAGTCTTACTTATACAAGGAAATATAAGAATTTTAAAATCTACAAAAGAGTTTTTACATGAAAACATGCTTTTTTTTTTCTTTTAATATTGTTCTAATTATATGTTTTCATATTTTAAATATTTTCATCATATTATTCTATGTGGGTCTTCCTACACTGGTACATCATATTTCAGTCTGCTTTCAAAAGGGAGAAATAGATGATCATCACAATATCCCTAGTGCAGAATTCTCTGTGGTAGGCTGACCATAAACACAATACCGGTAGGGGTTAGTTTCTTACACCATTGATCCACCTGATTTTTCCAATTCATGTAGTTTCAATTTGAATCCCTAGCAAGTTAGCTGCTTTTGTGTCACTTATTTGCTTACTGCTTATGTTTAAAGTTACAGAGTGCCTTCTTGATTTTGTTTGAAATGATATAATTTAAGTTTGATTTAGCTTAATTACAAGATAATTATCTTTCAAATATGTTGCCAATTTCTAAAAGTAAAGATTAAGGTTTGTCTCTAGATTTCATAGTTTGATATCTTCTTAGCTGCCTCATCTGCATAACAAAAATATTGCATTATTCTCTGCTTTTGGTCTTGGGATATGAACAACAGAGGCCCCAACACCAAGCCCTGTGGTACTTCAGATTTTATGAGTGTTTTTGATGTTACATTATTAAAGTCTGTGTTGCTTTTTATATAGGTAAACTGTTTTCTATTTGACAGATACGATCTGATCCATTCATAATCCTTTTCTCTTATTCCCCATTTTTCCAATTTGTTGATAATTGACTGTGTCAAAGGTTTTTGATAGATTTATAAGTACTGCTGTTGTGTAGTCCCCACCACCCAATTATTATTATTATTACTATTATTATTATAATTACCAAATCGACAAATGTTGTAACTGCTGTTTCTGTAGACCTGTACTACCTAAATCCATGTTGAGCTTCTGTAATTATGTTGTGTTTAATAAGCAATTCAATAAGCCTCTGTTCCATTGCTTTCTCAAAAAGTTTTGATACAGTAGATACTATTAATGACAAATGGTCCATAATTGTTTACATCTGACCTTTTCCCTTCCTTGAATACAGGTATAACTTTAGACATCTTTAAGGAATCTGGAAATATTCCACTTGTAAATAAATGATTTATTATGTGTACTACTGGTTGTAAGAGAACTATTCCATTCTTGTATAAGTATATTGCATATATAATCGGTTCCTGTAAATGTTTCTGTTTTTAATAACTTTATAATTTTTCTGATTTATTTTTATATAGTTGGTCTTCGGAATAATGAATCTGTGTCAATTTTAATGCCTGAGCAGTCATTGCCTTTTGACTTGTTACTGTCAGCCAATTTTTCTGCTGTATTTATGTTCTTTTTACTATATATTGCATATACAATCTGCTGAATGATTTGATCCTGTTTCATAATATGATTTTCCCTCTCCCCCTATTAATAATATTCCATAACTCTCTTTGTTTATTGACACTACTGTGTAGTATCCTATGAATGTTGTCTGATTTTACCTTATTAATATTATTCTTTAATTCATTTTTACACCTTAGAAGATATTTCTACAGTGATGGGTACCCTACCCTACAAAACCCATCATGTTCCTTTTATTCTACAATATCTTCTGTATTACATTTTTTCTGTGTTGTCTTGCATATTATTATTATTTTTTTTTTTTAAATGGGAAAGCTATGTATTTGTAATAATTACACTTACAAAAGAGACATATTTTTTTCAGCTGTTGTATAGGAATTAAATATTTCAGTCCATTTTTCTCTGCTGAAAAGGATCTTAAATAATTCAATATTTTGTTTAGTGTAGGGCCTATATTCTTCAAGTAGCAAATTTCCTGATGTTCTTCATTTTTAATACTCATTTCTTGTGCATAGTAATCTGATATTGATGTGTGTACTATCTCTGGTGTATACAAGGAAGAACCAAGAAGTTCCCGGAATTAGTTAATAAAAATTTATTGAAAGCATGTATAACATTTTTACCTAACTTTCCTTCAAAATCCCTCCTCCTCTTTCTACAAACTTATTCCACCATTCATACAATTGTTGGAAACACCCCTGAAAGTCATTTCTCTAAAGTTCTTTTAGCCACTTCATCGCATTTTCAATCACTTCTGATGAATCAGCAAAACATCATCCCTTTAATATCATTTTCAGCCATGGAAACAGGTAAAACTCTCGTGGTGCCAGATCAGGAGAATATGGAGTGTGTTACAGACTGGTAACATTGTTATTGGAAAGGATATAGTTTCACCATTACAGATCGATGTGATAGGACCTTTTTATGCAACAAAAACCAATCATTCCCTGCCCATTGTTCAACTTATTTTCCTCGAATTACATCTCGTAACCGTATTAAGAACTCTGTGTCAAATTCTTTGTTGACTTTTTTCCCTTCTGGAATAAATTCATAATGAATCAAGCCTTGAAACTCAAAAAACACCTTCAACATTACTTTACCCCCGCTTCTGTCCAAGTAAAATTTTTGTTTTCTTGTTGATGTTTTTGACTACCATTCAGCAGACTGCCCTTTTGTCTGAGGGTCATAAATAAAGCACCATGTCTCATCACCTGTTATAATTTTGTGCAGGAGGCTGTCATATGCTTCACCATTTCAATCAAGTCCCAGCACATGGTCACTGTAATTCTTTTTGCTCAGGGGATAACATTTTCAAAACCATATGCAAGCCATCACTATGCACGTTCAAATCATTATGAAGAATGCTGTGAACACACCCATGTGAAATATCAACTTTGGAGGCAATAATATCAATGGTGGTTCACCTGTCTGCATGCATAAGTTGTCGAATGTGCTCAACTTTCTTATCTGTCATGGAAGTTGAAAGCCACCCAGTCCAAACGTCATCTTCAATTGTAATGTGACCGTTGTGAAAATACTTGTGCCACTCACAAACTGACATTTTATTCATGGTTTCCACATGCTTTCTTTAACATCTTAGGTGTCTCTGAGGCCAATTTCTCCAGCAACACACAGAATTTGATATTGCCACACTGCTCTAAAGACAACATTTCACAATCCGATGAAAGAAACTGTGTCTAAAATATCATGGACTGCACACATTAAACCAACTACAACTGACTGCTGCCTGGCACAGCACCTTTCTCAGTAGTGTTGTCAAATTCCCAAACAAAAATTTCACTTCCAGCAAACAACTACTCCACTTTATATGAAAGTTCCAGGAACCTATTTTTGACCCTGTCTCATATTTACCTTATTACATTATCTATTGCTGATTTTGAAGTGCCAGTTTATTTCATAAAGCTGTTTATGCAAATATCAAGTTCAAAACAACTACAAATAGCTCCAAGTTCTTTTGAAATCTTATTATTCTTTAATACTTCAATATTAAAATCCTACATTAGAATTACATAGTTATTAGATGTGAATAAAATGCGATGAATAGTGAGGTTGAATGCTTGTAACATAATGAAAAGTAGAACCATACTTTTGTAGCAAATAGTTTTTTTTTTTTTTATTGTAATAGGTACGCAGCATAATACTCACAACATATGACAAAATAGTTAGGAAAATTTAAAAAACTGTATTTATGATAAACTTTCACTGACCTTAACAGAATAAAACCAACCATAACAAAATGCACGCAAGATATCATCATCTCTGAAATATTTGTTGCTGTGCGAATAAAATGTTTACATTGAAATTGTATAGCATAACAAGAGTGTTTCCGTTACAGAAAAAAAAAAAAAGTTTTGAGAAATGTTGATATTTTTGCCCCTAAAGTGTCGAATTTGGAGAAAGCTATTTCTTAAAATATTATGTGACCATAGCGGATAATTTAATATTTAAATCAATATCTCATTTATTGATTTCGGTTAGGTATCAAGGGAAATAAATAGCTCCTGACAGAAAAATGCGTTGTAAAAATATTAATACTTTTGCCCTCTAAGGTTAGAATTTTTAAAAATTTCTGTCTTAAAATGTGGTAACAGAACCGATGGCGTTACGAAGACCTCAATCTTTTAAATGATACCTCGTTTATCAATTTTGTTTAACTGTCAAGGGAGATAAAAGACTCGAGACACAAAAAATGCATTTTAGAAATACTGATATTTATGCCCTTAAAAGTTCAATTCAGAAAAATTCATTTCTTAAAATGTGATGTAACCACAGCGGAAAACCTTAATTTTTAAAACGATACCACATTTATCTATTTCGGTCAGATATTAATGCAGATAAATGGCTCTTGACACAAAAATGGGTTGTAGAACCATTTATACTTTTTCCCATTAAGGGTTAAATTCCAAAAACATTCTTTCTTAATATATGATGTCACCAAAGCCGATTCATTACGCTTCATAATGGCGGAGACCTTATTCTTTAATATGATACCCCATTTATCTATATTGGTTAGATATTAAGGGAGATAAATGGCTAATGACACAAAAAGTATTGCAAAAGTATTGATACTTTTGCCCTTTAAGGATCGAATTCAGAAAAATTTCTGTCTTAATATATGACGTAACTAATGCGGAGATCTTAATCTTTAAAATGATACTTCATTAAACGATATCAGATAGATATCCAAGGAGATAAATGACTTGTAACACAGAAAACAGCAGTTTAGAAATTTTGAAATTATTGCCCTTTAAGGGTCGAATTACGAAACTTCCTTTCTTAAAATATGTGACCAAAGTGGAGACCATAAGCTTTCAAATGACACCTCATTCATTGATTTCGGTGGATATAAAAAATTTCAGAAAATAGCAATTATAGAGTAAAATTACAGAAACAAGAAAATAATTACAGAAGGAAAATTATTGGATATTCTTAAATTGATAATGAGACTCAACATACAGAAAAATAAAAACAAATTGTTACAAGAAATAATAAATAAATAATATGGGGGAACCAAATAACTATGGCAGTAATTTATACTAAGATCGTCGTCGTTGACAATATTCATGTATGAGTTCTCTCTTGTAAACAGCAATGCTGTCTCTGAAAAATATCAAGTTAAGGGGGTATACTGTTACCTTATCTCTGCAAGCGTTCTAATATGCTGCTAACCTCATAGTTAGTACACAGATGTAATTGACCCAATAGCTCCCTCAAACGCATACCAGAATGGCAACAAAAATACATGGTTCTGAGAATCTCAGCGCAATCTATATCACCAGATGACTTTATTAGGAAAGCGGACTCTCAACTTCAATGGATGGAAACCAAGGAATGTTCAACAGTGATTAGTGGAACATCTTTGTAGTGAAAGCCCATCTGACAACCTACAAGGGTCGCATTTTAAGTTTTTACAAAAACAAGGAATTTTTTTTTTTTGTACAAATAATTTCATTGTTTCTCAAAATATTTGCCCTATAAATTTATACACTTTTGCATGAGTTTGAACCAATTCTTGAAACATTTTTTCCACTTTGATTTGGTAAGTCAAAAATGTGGTTTTGGAAGGATTCAATAGCTTCTTGAGGTGATGAAAATCGCTATCCATGCAATGACATTCTGGAACATTTCTCCATTAAATAATCAATAATTTGGTAAGCCATGTGAGAGCTGTCATGATGAGGTATGATGTGGTATTTTGGCTGTTTTTCCCGATTGCATTGATGAATTCTGGCAAAAAATTTGTGGTGTGCCATTCAGCATTAACTGTTCTTCAATCCTATAAAGCAATGGTTCCAATAGTTTTAGTATAACAAAAGAAAGAGGTGACCAATTTCTTGGAAGTGTTTCACCAATGAACCACTTTTGAGGGATTTGGATCTTCGTGGAACATCCGAACAAGTGACTGGTGTTCAGTTTCCAGCTCATACGAATATTAAAGTATTGTCTTCTGTTATGATGTTGTAAATCGATTAAGCATTTCATGGGTTGAATTTTTTGAGAATATCCTTACACCAATAGACATGATCCTGTTACTAGGCATTAGTCAAGTTATGCAGAATCCTTCAGGAACAGATCTTCTTCACAGCTAAATGTTCATGTAAAATCAAATGTACTGCAATCTTCGATATGCTAAGGATGCTTCTATCTCACAGTAAGCCAGATGCCGGCGTCTTCAAACATGTTGTGCACAGCATCGATGTTTTTTGAAACTACAATTGATTTTGAATCTCAGTTGGTGGGATATATGCAAGATATTTCGAATGAAATGGGCAAGGGAGGTCAAATTGATAGTGTAACACTAGATCTTTCAAAAGCTTTTGACAGAGTGAGCAATAAAATGGTAGTAAATAAGGGAAAATCTATTGGAGTGGATCAGAAAGTGATTTGATGGATAGAAGAATTTTTGAAAGGTAGAAAACAGAAAGTTAGGGTAGGAAAGGCAGTATCAAAAGAAGTGGAAGTAAAAATGGGAGTGCCACAGGGTAGCATATTGGGACCATTCCTATTTATTATTCTAATTAATAATTGTGTTGATTGTTTACTATCTGAAATTAGATTGTTTGCAGATGACATAATGCTACATAAAAGGATCAAAATGGTTCAGGATTGTAAACAGTTGCAGGGTGATCTGGACAGGATATCTAGTTGGGTTGGTAAACATGGGATGAAGATAAAAGCAAAAAACAGTAAGCCTACTAGATACACAAATAAAAAACTAAAGGTTTATTATGATTATAAGGTGGGGAGAGAATTCCTAATTTCTATTGCTATTGCCGAGGCCTTAAGGAATAATGTAAATAATATTGCTTGGCAATTTCCGGACCATACAATAATGCTAGGTGGTGACTTCACCTTGCCATATATCGAATGGACTAATTAGGTCCACGTTACTGGTGGCAGGCATAAAGCAGCTTGCGAAATCATTCTAGACCTTTTCTCAGATTACAATATTGAGCAGCTCGTAACTGAACCAACGCAATGCCTCAACGGTAACGAAAATAGTTTAAATATTATCGTTACAAAAAGGGCCTGAATTATTCACGGACATTTCTACTACCACAGGAATATGTGATCACAAAGCTGTAATTGCTACAGTAAAATTAGCATCCACATGCAAAAAGGAAAAACAAAGGATCGTTTACTGATTTGAAAAAGCTTCATAAGAGTTTTTTAGAATGTTTTTGAGGCATAATTACCATACCTTCATAGTAGTAAGAGGCACCGTTGAAGAGATGTGCCAACGATTCATACGTTTAGGAAACGTACGGACTTGCATATACAGTAGAACTCCAATTATCCGAACGCTGACTATCCGAATCGCTTATTATCCAAATCACTTTTTAATTAAAACGGAAACATACTGTGACTCAAAAAATAATGATTCTGCTTACACACCACATGAAACTTCTCACTGTCAAGCAGATGTTTGACTTTGCTGCCAGAAAACAGATGAATACAGTCAAACAGCTTACTTTGACCGAGATGTTCAGCAAGTAATGACCTTTATTAACAGTTCGGTATGAACATTGTACTAATGTACAGCACTTGTAACTATGCTTAACATGTAAAAGTGTTGCCTTTTCATTGAACAAATTAAAAGCTATTTTCTTTTAAATACAGTTTCTTCTCCCATTTTCAACATGTATACAGTAATTAATTAAAAAAGATACTTTTTCGGAATTATCCGAATTTTTGATTATCCGAATGGGGTACAGTTCCAATTGGTTCGGATAATTGGAGTTTTGCTGTACCAAAACGGACAATTAGGGAAGGAATGATCCACCATGGAATACATGTGACGTTAAACGGTTGCTCAAAAAGTAAAGGAAGATACATTTATGATCAAGAAGGACGATTCAGAGGACCAATTTAGATAAGTTAGATGAGATAACGGTACATGTTAAGAATGCGATGCGCAAGGCCTTTAATGACTTTCGTTGCAATTCCCTCTCTAAGAGCCTCACCGAAAACCATAAGAAATTTGGTCTTATGTAAAAAAAAACGTTAGTTGTAGTGACAACAATAAATCAGTTCTAATACAAGACGGTCAGGAAGTTGACAACAGCCGCGACAAGGCTACCGTATTTAACACCGAATTTAAAAATTCATTCACATGCGAAAACATGGAAAACATTCCCACTTTACCACATCGTGTAGAATTAGAGATGGATCTGGTAGAAATTGATGGAGTAGGTATTGTAAAGCAATTAAAGCTCCTGAAGTGGGATGAAGTACCAAGTCCTGATGGTATACCGGTAAGAGTATTTCAGAATACATGGAGGAAATTGAACCATTTCTGACAGATATATTTCATATATATTTAGAAGAGAAAAAAGTACCCTCCGACTGGAAAATAGCCAAGGTAATTCCTGTTTTCAAGAAAGGAGATTGGAATGATCCTCAGAATTATCGACACTTATCTTTAACATTTGTATGCAGTAGAATTCTGGAGCATGTCATATGCTCTAATAATATGAAGTTTCTAGATGAGAACTTACACCGTGTCAACACGGATTTCGGAAGAAGAAATCGTGTGAAACTCAATTGGCTCTATTTTCCCATGACGTAATGAAAGTTATTGATGCAGGTTCACAAGTTGATGCAATATTCTTGGATTTTCAGAAAGCTTTTTTTTTGATTCTGTACCACACAACTGACTTTTAGGGAAGATTCAAGCATACGGTATATCGGATCAGATTTGCGAATGGATACTTGATTTTCTATCTGGTGGATCACAGTATGTCGTTGTTGATGGGGAAGCCTCTTCTAAGCTAGATGTAACTTCTGGTGTTCCTCAAGGAAGTGTAATAATACCACTTCTTTTCTTAATTTTTATAACGTTAAATGTTGGTTGCGATTGTTTGCAGACGATGCAGTTATCTATAGGGTAATAAGGTGCTCTGACGATTGCTTAGAAATTCAGTGCAATTTGGATGCTATTTCCGAATGGTGCCGTAAATGGCAGCTTACAATTAATTGCAAAAAGTGTATGGTAATGTGAATAAGTGACAAAAAGAATCAGTTTGCTCATGAGTACAAAGTAAACAATTCATGTATTGACATGGTTGATTCCCTGAAGTATCTGTGGGTAATTGTATAAAGCAACATGAAATGGGATTTGCACATAACTTCCGTCTTAGGCAAAGCTAATTCTAAATTATGATTCATAGTTCATATTCTGAGAAATTGTAATGCTCATACAAAGGAAATATCGTATAAAACACTAGTGTGTCCATATCTGGATTACTGTTGTGAAGTTTGGGATCCGTATCGCAAGGGCCTGATTGACTCAGTGGAGAGGGTACAGAGGAGAGCCGATCGATTCATGACTGGTTGTTACAGCTCCTTATGAAAGCATCACAGAATTGATACATAGATTGGGCTGAGATAATTTGGAAGACAGACGACGTCATATACGTTTAAATTTACTGGAGAATATGCACAATTCTATGACCTATGAGTGCAGTGAGATACTTCTTCCACCAACCTATTTGGGTTGCAATGACCAGAGGTATAAGATTCGAGAAATAAGATGCCGTACTGACACTTTTATGTATTCTTTCTTTCCTTGTGCTATTCGGGATTGGAATGTGCAGAATTAAGATTCGTGCTCAGCAACCTCTGCCACCCACAATGTTTGTGAACTGCAGAGTATGGATGTAGATGTAGAAGACTTGAAATGTAAAAATCTTGGCATTACTTTTGAAAACAAGCTTAACTGCGAAGAACACATTGGACAGATAGTAGGAAAAGGTTTCAAAATTCTGCATTTGTTGGGGAGGGTGATGAGGGGATGTACGAGAGAAGTAAAGGAATTGGGTTACAAAACTGTGGTCAGGTCATCGTTTGAATATGGTAGTGTAGTATGGGACCCACATTTTGAGTATCAAATACAGGAGTTGGAGAAGGTGCAAAGAAGGGTTGAAGGATTTGTTTCTGCAGAACGCAATCAGTAACAGATATGATAAAAGAGCTGGAATGGAACTCATTGGAAGACAGAATGAGGGTAAAGACGATCATGGGAGTGTACAAGGCATATATTGGTGATGAGGCATGGATCGATATTTTTGTAAGAATTGAAAGTAATGTGTGGAAGGGAAAAGATGTCCATGACCACAAGCTGGCACTCGATTTCAGACACAAGGATGTAGGAAGATTCTCTTTTTTAGGTAAGGGTGTCAGGGATTGGAATAAGTTACCAAGAGAAGTGATGAATAATTTGCCAACAATGTTTAAATATATAATTACGTAATCTTTCTCGGCGTTGAGAATACAAATAATGTTCTCAGGTGACTAGCCGAGTTATAGAGGTGTTATCGTAATCACACGATATTTCGGCGCACTGAATCATCGACGCCATCTTCCGGTGAAGATGGTGTCGATGATTCAGTGCGCCGAAATATCGTGTGATTACGATAACACCTCTATAACTCGGCTAGTCACCCGAGAACATTATTTGTAATGTTTAAATAATTTAAAGTTAAAATTTGTAAATGGTAAATGTAGGTGGATGCAGAAAAGGGGGAAGATGGGTATTTAGGGAAATTGACACTGGACCATGCGCTCAATTGCAATTTAATTTAATGTAGTCAACCTTCATGAAATTCATCACTGATTTAAGCACGACCATCACAAAATTCTTCAAACCAACTGCAAACAGTCTTTTCTGATGGTGCTTGACTACCATAAGTTGATCGAATTGATTCAAGGCATTGCTGTTGAGTTAGACTGTTACTAAAATCATAAAAAATCATCCAGTGAAAACCTTCATTTGAAATTTATATTTTTTGAAACATTTTATTTTTTAATGTTCACTGTAAACAAACTACACTGTCAGTTTCTGAGCTACCATTGTTTTAACAATAATGAAGCACAGATTTTACAACAATGTAAATGCCTGTAAAAATTTAAACGATAAGCCTTGTATAAGCCTTATTAAATTATTTTGAGGACACATCTAGGCTTTACAGGAATATCATAGGATTAATATCAACCCTACGAGGAAACAGCTTGATGTTCACAATAAAAAACAAATTAAACATAAGAATTCAAAACAAAAATACATTTTGACTACAATACTATAGAAAGAGAAAGAAACATCAATAACATTAAATAAGTGTCAACACTATTTTTCAACACCATTTGTCATGATTGACATTTCACAAGAAAAAACTAGAACAGTCTTTGACTTTATTTCTGGCCGCCGCTGAAAAATTCTATCACTATTATTTTGCACAATCTGGCATCAATGTCATCCCAGGCAACAGTAACGCAATACTGGCTCCGCCTCCTCGCAATTTCATTGGTGGATATTTTATTCAGAGCCATCTATACTGCAGATTTTTCATTTCCTTAAGTCAATGCAGGAAACAATTGGCTAACAGGTAGGAATTAAGCTCCTCCCACTAACGATTCTTATTGGCAGAACAGTTCATCAACCATCAATTACATTTCTATAATACGTTACCAAAATTCAGATCTTGAAACGTATCCCAAAAGTTATAATTAACGGGATTGCATTAAAGTGAGGCAGGAAACAGGCTCAATGCTATATATTACTACGGTTGATTAGCATAAAACTATAACGATAAGATTGTTATACTCAGTTTGATAATTCCTTCGGATAATATTTCACTCATATATCTGGTCAGTCCACAAACCAAGGGATAATCATGTTCCATGAGGTGAATTTTTAGTACTACGAAACTACAGAAACAAGAAATTATTTCGGAAGTGTCTCTCTCCAAGATGGATTGAATGAAACAGTCTTCCTTCGCTGAGTTGTATACATCTATACGAGGAAAGTAGCACCGAGCGTGCAGTGGTCCTATGGTTAGCGTTCTGGGTTGCTGAGGGAGCGGTTCCGAGTTCAAATCCAAATAGTTCTTTTTTTTTTTTAATTTAGAAATTTATCATTACTTGTATTTTATTTTTAAGCGTACCGAAACTGCACATTGCTTATGAGTATAAGGTATCAATGATTCTTTCATAACTGCGTCAGGAAATAAGATAAAGATCTGCGAAACTACCCAATGTTTCGTAACTAATAGCCGACGTAAGCATGAAAGATTTGCGGCGGCAGAACTGACGAAAATCTACACGGGTTTCAAGCCGCACCGAAATCATATCATCTGTCCCTTTTCAAATGACACACGTTTCCAAAATAATTATTTCACAGTAGAACGATCATTGCGTTTCAGAAAGAAATAGTTTACAAGAGGAATTATTGCTCTCTTTGTAGGTGGACGATAATGATTATGCACTATATAAATAAATGAGAGTTAATCGCTTAGAACTAAATATTAGCACAGCAACAAATCAAACGACCATTGTCACTAAAAAATTTACAACCAGATTATTATCGTAGGACAAAAATAAATTCTTTTATAACTGGTATAAGTAATTAAAGTTAATTGAGAATCGGGCTTAAAGACAGGGAGTTCTTAAATTAACGTTTTTCCCGTTTTCAACAATGCGTTAGTTGTTTCTGACACTATTACTTCATGATCTTTACAGAATTGGGATTTATTAAATACTGGGGCTAAATGCTCATTATTTAACAAGGGGTGAAATTACATGCGTTATTCTTTGTTTGGAATAACATAAATAAATACAAGCATTTGGTGAATGAGGATGTCGCCGTTCGCGTGATTGTTCTTTAGTCTCTGGTATAAAGTGGAACGCTCAAATTTTGTCACCCGTCACCCATCATAATGGACTCCATAATCGCCTAGGTCTCAAGGATTCAAACAAACACTGTCTGCCGGTAAAGTAAGGTTGATAATGACTAAAGACCGGAAGACCGAGCGTGGTGTGTGAGCGGTAATGCTCTGGCTCCAGGCAAATGCTGGGATGATTCTTATAGAAGGCCATGGCCGTTCCCTTCTTTAATACATTCAACATCGATGAAACGTAAAGCAATAAACAAAAAAATAAGGATAGGGAGGAGGTATTGTTAATAGATTTCAAGCCAGCTGCGACCTCCTCAATAAATTAACCAGCTCTTTTTTTTTTTTAATGATTTTCCGCCTCGTCGACATAGAGGTGATTATTGGCTGGATAGGAGTAGTGGCAAGGATTTTGCCATGCCTTTGTAAAGAACCCATTCCGGTATTCATATGGAGTGATTTGGGGAAACCTTGGAAACCATAAATCTGCATGGCCGAACTTGGATTCGAACCTATGTCCTCCAGAATATGAGACCAGAACGTAAACGATTTTTTAGACGACGCGTAGTCATTCACAGCACTGACAAATGCATGTTCCGAAATGGTAATGATGTAGAAAAATAGATATTTGTTCAACCTCTAAGACGGTAAATAATTTGATTCTTTATCTATGAATCCTTGGGAGACGTTACTTTTTGTATTGCCCTCATGCAATTAACATGGATTCCCACCGTATTTTCAATTACCAGCTGTAAGTTGGATAATTGTGAAACCAACAAAAACTTTTGCCAAATGTGTTGCTTGTGTTAAATTATTACGTGTATTATTTACACATTATAAAGGTATTCTTCCTTGCCGAAGGAAGTAGGAAAGTTAAGACTATTTCCTGGTAAGCGTTGTCATATTTACTCTCTGCGATGTTGCCACGATGTTCTGCCTAGTCGGAGCAGCTGTAGCAAATTCCCTATATAAGAAATAGTGTCTCATAGCTGGACACACACATCGGCGAAATGAAAATTATTTATGTTCCAGTCTCATCTAGAATATTTTCATTTAACTGATTACTTCTCTTGTAACATTTCGATTCTTTATACAGATTACTATTCAATCACGGAACGTTGTATCTATATGTATATATTTTCTTTGGTCATATAATTGATGAGGCACCAGATTCTGTAAGTCCAGGTGTCTGAGTGGTAACGCGATGTGCTGTCAACGTGCTGGTTCTCGGTTCAAGCCCAGGTGCTGTAATTTTTTTTTTCATTCTTTATCTCCTTTTCACTTGTTGCAAAATACATATCATATAAGTAAGTTTATATATGTTTCGTGGTCAATTGTAACAGTGGAAAAGAATCATAAAATTAATGTTTTGGCTGAAATGAGAAAGTGCCAAGGCATCATGCGTCAGTAGGAACTGAAAGCCAGTTTTCCGATAAATTTAATTTAACCATTACGATTTGTGTGCCACTAAACATTTACCAATTTTTTTCTAGTGCTGATGGCAAAGGCGGGAGATTGATGATTGAGGTAATGATGGCTGTTTTTTTTTTTTTTTTTTTTTAAAAAAAAAAAGGACCTAAATCAAACTAATGTGCATTTTTTGTAGCTAATGTTTCTGTTGGACACAGTGGTATTAGCAAGCAAATCAGAATTGAAAATGTGAGTAGTTATTCTTATAAAAACAAAAAATCATCATTGACGAATAACATGCTAATGCGAGGTTCTGTATTTAACAAAATGCTGCTCGTACTAGTGATCAGTAACGATATAATTGATGTATATCCTCAATATAATGACATGATAACCTTATTTTCGAAATTTGAAATTGCAAGAAAGAAACAGGAAATTTGAGGATGGAGGAAAGATAATGCCAGGCTGGTTATAAGTTGATGTTACCTTAACTTCTGTCTCTGGTAATCGAGAGAGGATGGTATTGTAAGTGGTTCAGATTCGCGGATGCTATGCTGATTCCGGAATCCAGTGCGTTGTCTCGCGGTTCCATGGTTCGTGTCAGGCCGTGGGTAAAAGTGGTTTTATGAGCGTTATGGTTTTCTTGTGTTGTTTGTACATGGGACAGTGAAAACATATTATACACTTAATGAGAAGCAAAAGCTATACATGTCTGCATTTTCGTTGTTATTCTTTAGTAAAGTCATTATTAATGCAATGGTTCGGAAAAGATTAGTTTTTAAGCAATGTAAAATAATAATAATAATAATAATAATGAAACGCCCTTGGTCTTTGAGAAGGGGAAATTCCACATTCCTTTGAGCAATTTCATATTTTTTTTTTATTTAAACCGAAATTTTGATGACTGGATCATGAATGTGAATTGAGTACTGTCTAATGTCACTGCTAAACTTTACCCTACATCCAATTCGTTCGGCTATGAATTAATGTAAATATATTATTTGTATTTGCGTCTAAACATTACTGACAAACATTTTTAAAAGTGAGGCTCAAATTATTTTTTGATATTAATAGATCAGTCAAACATCCGTATAATTCAATCAATGAAACAATACAGTTTCTAATCCATCATTCAACCAAAATATTATTGAATTAATTTCCTATTCGTTTGCTGAATAGTAACACAATCAAGATTTAATTTAGAACTACTGGTATCTGTATGTATTGACATATTAACCTGTTGTACGCTGAAGTGATGCTAAAGTCAAACACAATCCGTTTCAAAATACTGAAACGAGTAACAATCCAGTCTTACAGTACAAACAGGATACTGGATGTAAATTCATTTAGCCAAAGTTTCAAGCAAGTAGTTTGTTTCCTCATAGTTGTAGAAGAACGATAGTCAAGATATTGACGTCGTAACATCCACAAGGAAGAGGAGTGGTTTTATAAATATCCTACGTTTCATTTATTCTAAGCTAAAAGCTATCAGTTTCTAAATTTCTTAAAGATTTTGTCCCAAGATAAAAACCATAAAATAACAGATAGAAATAGTGAAACTTATTTTGCGTAACGTTTTGGTAACAGATAAACTACTACGTTGTTAAGTAAAAATTATGTGTCAGCTGATAGATGAAGTTAGCACTATCTAGAGCCACACTCTTATTAATTATAAGAATTTATACTTTATCTCTGTTACACTCTGCAAGTGATGTGTAGTAGGATAATCATGAGGAAGTCGGGCTGTTTACACACAGTGTTAAATGCGCAGCATTTCCTTGATCGGATTGTACGGAATATCCATTCGCAATATATTCCAACTGCTGTAAGGGTGTCAGGGATTGGAATGAGTTACCAAGAGAAACGATGAATAATTTACCGAAAACTTTGAAGGAATTTAAAGAAAAAATTTGTAGAGGGAAAATGTAGGTGGGTGCAGGATAGGGGGAAGATAGCTGTGTAGGGAAATTGCCACCGGAGCCTGTGCTCCATTGCAATTAAATTAAATTAAAAATTAAATTAAATAATGATTAAACTTCTATCAATACTCGTACATTTTGCTATTATTTTACTGTTGACAGTAACATCAAAATTACAACACCCAGAGCTCGAATAAAATCCGCAGTAGCTTACTTCGGAGAAGTGAAAAGTTAAGTAACGTAAAAGAAGCGATTGCTTTAGTTATTAAAACGTCAGAATAAATATAACAAGCAAGTAAGTCAGTATGCTGTTATAATCTTTTACAGACGTATGTATGTATATATGTATTTGTGAAAAATTATAATTTTTTATTGTATTTCGCTAAAATATGGGCGTAAAGTGATATAAGTTACTTGGACATCAATTGTTTTTCTGAAACACTGTATTTTCAACCTCACCACTTCAGAAGACTCGTTATTGGGTAGATCCTCCGATTTGTTTGGAATTCATTGGCTGCAGATCGCAGCCCACAAATATCACTGTAAACTAATAATTACAAGGATCTTTAACGCTTCGAATAATTAAATTCTGACCGTTCGGTTAAACTGCTATAGCTTTTATCAGTCCATCGTTCGCTCGGATTCACAGCAGAATTGACGTTTGTGTCTAGATTAAAAAGAAATGTGGGTACATTTTTATTTTCTCTAACACAATGAATATTCGTATAGAATGAATGGAGGAATTTTATAAATAATCTACATGACAGTCTTAAAAAATCTACGAGTGAGAGCATTACAGCACTTGTTTCTCATTTAAGAATATAGTTGAATATTGGAGTGAAATAAAGTGTATCTTAATGCTTGATAGCAGAGTATCAGGAAAGTGAAACACAGGTTATTTATAGAAGAAGGACGTTCATAATTTCCTGTTTCCGCATAAGTAGGCGGAAATTTTATTAAGCACTGGCCTTGCTTTCGATCTTTCCTTCCAGTTTACTAAATGAATGGACTCTTGGTCATTATTTTATATGCATTCTTTTGTATATCACCATCAGTGTCGGTTTCAGTACTACCTTCTAGAAGTGTGTCTTCTTTATTTATCAAATGTAATAAGATATACTAATTCCTTTGTTCTAATAGTTATGGGCAGCAGTCTGGGAGCTTAATGGTTATGGCAGATGGAAAGAAATGGCAGTATCATGGGTTCTCAAATCACTTTGTCTAAATGAATTTTTACTGAATTTACTTTGTTCATGTCAGTAGACAAGGACGATCAGTTATTCGGATCCCACGGTATAGCCATGACTCAAGCCTAATACACAGCAAAGATACTTTCACTAGGCTGCCGAAGTAATTTATAATTCAGATTTCACTTTACCTGAATGTATTATGATAGCATCGTGGTATGTGGAATGAAGAAACATTAAAACAGAAATGAAAAGAAGAAGTGAAGAATTTCGTAATTACGAAATGTGAAGTGACTTGTCGCAGAAATCAATAGTTCTGTATGTGGATTTTAATGAAAATAAGGACTCTTAAAACTGTTATCCTGTATATCCAGCCTATTTCTGTGAATATATCTTCCTACAAATTCTTTCTTAGGCCACGATTTCCAAAATAAGGATTTTTTTTTTAGACTTCATCTCCCAGCATAAATGTAAATATCTTCTACGCCACGTTTGAAAATTTTTGACTGTTTTTATTTGAAGGTTCATTACTTTGAAGCTCTGAGCTCTATCCATGCAGTGTTAGAACCATGTTACGGATCATAAATCTTTTGCTATCAGATAGGTTTTTTGTAGATTTGATCGTTTATACTTCTCTCATTTAAATAAATCTAGAGCAAAAGGAATATATAACTTTCTTACAGACATACAACCTTCCTTACGTTTCTATGATACAGTTTCATTATTTTTTTCTTTCTTTCATCTGCGTATATCCAATCTGAGTCTTAGCAGTGTCTTTCATGTTAATGGGTTGGTTTTGCATTTCACAAAAATGGTGTATAATCGCTGATGAGACACTATCAGTATAAGCCGACAAAGCTGAGAAACGAAAGGGATATAGAAATGCAGGTACCTGAGCATTGTGTGTGGTTGTTTAATATTTTCAAGACCCTTTTTTATCAGCTTAGTAAATACATAGTTATATACAAGTTAAGCTAGTTAACTATGAAACTAAGTTCGAGGCATATCTGCGAACTCAATTTTCACCCACTTTTAAATTAGGCTGAAAACTTAAAATCATTAATAAGTCTGGTGACAATACAGTATTGTGAACTTGGATATGGAAACCTTCGAAACATGATGTGGAATTCTAGTGGTTCAGGTAAATTATTGTTAAGAATCCTGGGCAACTGCTAAAAAAGCGAAAAAAAAAACAATATATACAGCCCTAACCCAAGCTTTATGTAGTTTACTGTGATGCAGAGTGGTACGCAACACAACTCCCTTTCTTTTACTTGAAAAAACAACCTATAATTATTTGTTTATTTATTCCAGGTTATTTTAAAACCCTCATTCACTTCGCTATCATACTAACACAATTCTATATATCTATAAATGAGAAAACGAGAAAGTTTGGATGTGTGTTTGGATGTACGTCTGGAATCTATAACGCCATAGTAACTCAACATATTTAAATGAAATTTGGCATGAAGTCAGTTAATTGCGTGCGAAGTGACATAGGATAAATTTTATCCCGCAAAAACGCATAGTTCTTTTAGAAATTGCCATTAATATCAATTCGCAAAAAACAAAGAGTTTCCTACTTCGTAGACAGCCGTGCAACGTTTACTCTTTGCTTTTTACATAAATTGCAAACACTGCTTTTCAGAAATAAAAGTGAAAACCTTCTTACATATGCAAGTTTGTGTTTAGTTTAAAAGCCATAAAACCAACGCACTTGACAAACAATACTTTGGAAATAAGAAAAGAAAGGGAAATTAACCCACCACATACCAAAGTGGACGGATGCGATGAGAGAACACGAATGCTGACAAACAAACAACACAATATTTCGGCATATGCCTTGCTCACAAATAGAAAAAACGGGCCATTAGGCTCGGAACGTGTGTGCACACCGAACGTTACCTAATGACTAACCGTGTTGTGGTGAGGGGGGGGGGGGGGACGGATAAGGAGTAGACTATCGATATCGGTATACAATGTCTGAGATAATATATTTAATAAAAAAAGTAGTGATGGGTTAATTGGAATTTAACGGTGGTTAAGTCCAGGTGGGTGTCTTGTATCCAGGATATTCTGGTACGCTAGTTCCCATCTCCGGAGTTCTGCTGCAGTGGTGCTGTCAGGGAAAACTCTGACTGCTCTCACAGTGAAACAGTCGTTGAGGTTGTTGGAATCATGGCTATTGGCATGTTCTGGTACTGGAAGGTACAGGTTACGAGTATGGACTGTTTGTCTGTGGCCATTCATTCTAACAGAGAGTTGCTGTGTGGTGAGGCCTATGTAAGAACTGGTGCAAAAGCGGCAAGTTAGTTGGTATATCAGATGAGTGGTTGAACAGGTGGCATGTCCAATAATGGGGAAAGTTTCTCCTGTGGTGGGGTTGGAATATGTAGTGGTGGGTGGAAGCATGCTGCAGGTTTTACAACGGGGTCTATTACAAGGATAAGATCCATATGGTGCTTTTGGAGAGTCTAACGGAGGGTATTTGTGGACTAAGATGTTCTTAAGATTGGGTGGTCTGCTAAAACATGCACGAGGGACATTGGGTAGAATTTTGGGTAGGAGAGTACGCATTTCCGGAAATGAGCGAAGGAAGTCATACCCCTGTCGCAAAATATGGTTGATGGACTCGAGGCCAGGAGAGAACTGAGTGACAAAGGCAGGGCTATGGTTGGTTTTTGTAGGAGACAAGTGAGAGTGGTTACGTGGAGGGTGGTTGATCGCGCGGGAGATCTGTTTATGTACAAGATCCCTGGGGTAACAACGGGAAATAAGGGCTTGGGATAGGTTTTGTGAGTATTGATGGAGAGAATGAGCATCAGAGCAAATGCAACTTCCACGGATGGCAAGGCTGTATGTAACCTTAAATTAAAAAAGGTAGGTACTGTTGTTAAGTTCGTAAAAACATTTTTTCATTTGCGTACATAAAATAGTAGCTATGACATCTCAAATATTGCACCATAATTTCGATCGTAATATGCTAAATGTGAAAAATCAGAGCTTGGAAAAAAAACAACGTAAAATGCTATGATTATACCAGCACAAAAGTCGATTTACTAAAAGTGCAAAATGCCGGTGCTCGAAATGTCGTATTTATAAAAATGTTACGGAGTCCATTCTATCTCGGTTTAATTTATTTCCTGTGTGTCTTCTTTTTTTCCACTATACATTCTCTGTAATATTACAAATTATTAACTAACCCTTTTTGGTTGAAAATTTTTGTATAAATCAGTACAAATAGTATACTATGATGTAGGAAACAGTTCTTTTTACTTAACGTTCAATTTCTACAAATATCTAAAAAATCCGGTTCAATTTTACGTCGCGATACACGATGATCCTAACTTAGGATAAAATAATTGTTTCAATGCACGTGTGGTTGAGGTTTTGAATTTGTAGCGCCAATATTAGCGGAGATTGTGGTTACATTGATATTCAGCCTGGACCATAATGAAAACTGAATCTTTTTGTCACAGCCAATGGCATGAGAAATATAGTTATCAGTTATTTAAACAAATATCATAAGCACTATGTCACGTTGTGACGTTATGTATCGCCACGTAAACTACTCCAGTAAATCCTTCACTTAAAATGAATGTATTCAATGGCCTAACGTAGAGACTTAATGTTTCATGAAGCAATATTGCAAGTCGTTTACAACGCGATACACCTCATTTACACGGACGGAGCTTATGAAAGCTGCTTATTTATTACTAATAATAATTAAATGACTTCTGCCTTATACTGTAACAAAAACATTCTGGTCCAGGAAGCATTTCAACCTAACCACTATCTCTGCTAATATTGCCGCTACAAAATCAAACGTTATGAACACACCTCAACACATTAAATGCATTGGAACTGGATTTTGAATAGTAACAGAATTTTTTATATCAAGATTCCTAATTAGTGTAGCATAAATTATTATCACAATTAATTTCATTATACGCCTTACTAAATCACGAGCAGTAACAGTCACTTTATCGCGATGTAAGCTTGACCAGCAATATTAACAAAAATTGTCTTAGAGTTGTAGAGAATTATGAACTTTCCGTTGTACACTGTAATTTACAAGCATTTTAGTATAAATTTTTTAATTACGTAACTGCAATGATGAATGTAGTTTCATATGTATTCAGTATTTATTTTCCTGCGATCTGAAATAATAATTCACGTTACTAATGTATTAATGCGCGAGTGATAGAAGCTTTGATTTTCTAGCGGTATTATTAGCGGAGTTTGTCACTTAGTTGAAATGCAGCCTGGACCAAAATGAGAACTGAAACATTATTCATAGTTTAAGCTTCTTTCACGAGCACCATTTTAGTGACGTCATGTATCACTATATAATGATATTGTATCAAAAGATATATAATAAGCTTGGATGATTTAGCAGAACACAGGGCATTGCTCAAAGTAAATTTTTGAAATTTATAAATGTTTTATTCAGATAGTGGAGAGTCAGACAAGCTGAGTGGTGATTTGCCGGTAGACATTCAATTCTGTTTGCAGATTCAGAAACCTATTATGAATAAAGAATCTATTACTACTTTAACATTGTAATTTATATTTCAGAGAAGAATTAATGGATCGAAACGAACAAACAATAGTATACTGATCTACATGCAGTCAACTGTTTTCGCAGATAGAGAAACGAACATTAACACTGAACATTATGAATAAAAGAATCAATTATTACTATAATACCTAAATTTCTGATTTAAAACAGAATTAATTGATGGAACCCACATATCTTCAAAACAAAATGAATATTCAGAGAGCGAATTAAGTTCACTTAAAAAAAAAAAGATTAGTAATTTTCAGATATTCAGCGCAAATCAAAATATACATTTTTAGTTTCGCAATTTTTTAACGAGATCAATGACCTTGGGCCACTTAGGTATTTATTTGCTCTTTGAATGTTAGTAAATTTTTTGGATGTTTAGTCGCTTCCATCATATTTTGACGTTTTGAGTTTCCATTAATTAAAACTTTATTAATTTTTATTCGCAGGTCTTGAAATTAGTAATTTTAAGAGATGCCAGGTAAACGAAATTCAAATCTTTCAATGAAATGTAAGATAACTATGGCTGTGAAAAAAGCCAAAACCCAGGAACAAATCCTCTAGCAGAGCTGCACAGGGTTGAGAACTTAGCACATATTGTGGCTTCTGGAGATGCTGAAATGCCGGAGCAGTCACAAGTTGGGCGACAACACCAAAATGAACACTTGGTGTCTGGAAGATCACACCGGGAAAATCGCGAGCTTGGTCCTAAGAGCAAGCGGATTGGCAATCGATCTCAAAAGCTTCTCAAACCGCGAAGCAAACAAAAAGACGGCAATAACAATACGCCACATCTTTGCCATTGCAACGAGTTGCTGAAACACCTGAACAAACACGAGCTTATTTCTAATGTTTTCCGGAGCATTCAACTAAATATTATCAATGACGAAAACTGGTTATGTGAGAGGACAATACTTGCTCCGAAAAATGGTTCTGGAGCAAATATATATATATATATTAGAGGAAATAGTCGGGGAAGTGACAACACACTCTTCCATCGATACAGTAATGTTAACTGACTATGCTGCTACCTACCCCGTCAAGTTTTCAAATTCCTTCGAGTTATCTGGGCTATCGTCCCATAAACTCGAGATTGAGGTTGGCACTCGAGTTCTCCTGATGCATAATCTCGACCCCCCCGTCCCCTCTAGGTATAGCAATGGCACCAGATTACACATCACAGAACTAGGAAGAAACATTGTGAAGGCGACAATTCTTACCGGTGCATCTAAAGGGGAAGCCGTTATAATTCCGAGTATCCCAATTATATACAGTAATATTCCCTTTGAATTTAAAACATTACAGTTCCCATTAAAAATTTCATTTTCAATGACAATTAATAAATTGCAAGGTCAAACGTTGAAATTGGTGGGAATACACTTGGATACTCACTGCTTTTCCTTTGGTCAACTATATGTTGCCTGCTCGCGGGTATCGAGTGCAAAAAATTTACATGTTTTTTCAGAAAATAACAAGTCCTACAATATATATACCGATGTATTAAACTGAAAATACTACTAACATACAGAATATTTTTATTGTTTTAAAAGTTCGATAAAGTTGTTTGGAACAAATACATTTTTGTTATTTTATTGCAGTATTTATTACTACTATCACCAATAAAAATAGCTCTAAAATTAATTGTATGGTCGTATTGACCTGGTGGCAAGGCTTCATTATGTCTACGCAATCAGCCCCTTTCGTAGCCGCTTAACCTAACGCAGTAATCCTACTATGCATAGAGGACCTACAGTTCAACGTGGAATCAGAACCACGTGAGCATTCAGGCGCACTTCACATCACATAACAACCTGTGCCAGAGGTGAAGGTCGAGCTAAGGACCTATGAAAATCCTCTGCGAGACTGGGATTCAAGCTGGGGACTTTTCCATGTCCAGTTGAATGCCCTAACCACTGAGCGACCAGACCTCTCAACAAAATCTTATATTACAACACTCTTCCACGCGGACGAAGTCGCGGGTAACTTGCTAGTATGAAATAATTGTTTTCAAAGAAACAAGAGAATGGGGATGAGGGACGGAAAAAACTAAACTTGCAGGAGGAAGTAGCACAAAAATCCAGCAAGTACTTCGGGAAGTCCGCTACTGGAAGTTCGACATGTTATAAGGAACTTCCTACATCCACATGTACAATAAAATCCAAGGTATCCGACACTAATGTAACACAAGATGAGGAGGATGTAACTTTAGATAATTTTGAGTTTGACGAGATTAAGAAGTGAGACTACCAGTTTTAATGCTACTAAAGAATTTGAAGAAAACATTAGGAATTTAGAAGGACGAAAACTTGGTGGGGGTGATACAGTGAATGATGTAGAAAACCGAATCAATGTTATACCAGAAGTAAAAAAACAGCACGATATTGGAATTCTACACTTTGATAAGATTACTGGGAAATCATTTCTGACCGATGGTCTAAAAACAGAAATAATTAAAATGGATTCAAAATATTTTCCAAATACTGAAGGTCCTTTCCTACCTACAGACAACATTTGTATGAACAAAAGTTGTTTAAGAAGACACTAGGTTTTATTTTATTAAGCTCTACCATGTCTTTGTGCGGTTTGCTGGCAAGGGCCCTACCCAAAGCTTGGAGGCCCTGGTGCATGGCACCGCCTAGCCCTCCGGTAGCTACGCCACTGGGTGGAGAAGTGACTTGCTCTATTACCTGTCTAAAAAAATCTTCTTTTTGAATCTGTTGTCTTATCTTTTCAAATTAGATAATCTATCTTCATTAGAGCAAGAAGATAAATTTGCCCACAGGAAGACACATGAATGGCTCACTGCCCATTAATGCGTGAAGAATTATGGTTTCACCCAATGAGAAGAAACGGAAAGAAATTTTGTAGCAAATAGAGGGATTATTGACACTGAACTTTAGACCTAGATCGAAGCAGAAAAACAAAAGTGGCGTAACGTATTAAAGAGAATCCTTCACTTCATCAAATTTCTTCCCACTTAAAATCTTGCGTTACGAGGCTACAGAGAGTCACTGAGTACATGCGATAGATCCATATCCCATAATGTTGGTAATTTTCTTGGATTAAAAAAGCTTTGGGACATATTTGACCCTGTCATGAATATCTTACTCAAGTTAAAAATCATCCTAGAACCCCATATTACTTTCCACCTAATGTTCAATATGAGTTCATTCATCTGATGTCGACCACTGTTCGGCAAAGTTTATAGTGAAACATTCGCAAATCAAAATACTATGATCTCATGTTTGAGACTAATCCTGACCATGCATATTGTGAGCAGATGTCACAAGTATTGAGATTCAGAAGAAATCAGTTCGCGTTAGGGAGACTTTTCTCGGTTTCATCCAGATGAGTCGAAAGGGCGCTGGAAGCTTAGTTAGTGAAATCCTTAAAGCAGTTAGAGAAAGACGGTATGGATATACAGCATTGTTGTTCACAATGTTATGACAACACTGCTGTGATGGCTGGGCACCAAACTAGCGCTCACGAAATAATAAGCGAAAATAATAATCTGGTGATATTTATGAATTGCGGTAAACTCAATTTGGTTTATGTGCTGTACATACAGCCAAGTAGGATACTATAACGTTTTTCGGAACTACTAAAACTGTTTATGCATTCTTTTCTCATTCTACTCTGAGCTGGGAGAAACTCAGGAACTCCGTGGCGTGGTTGTAAAGTCAGAGTTGAAACAAGATGGAGTTCAAAAATTGAAGCAGTAAAGCCAATTATCAAATATCTTGAAGGTTAAAAAGTGGCTTAAGGATCCTAGCATGAATTTTCATGATGCTGCCTTCCTAGACCAATTTACTAATGAAGGAGAGAGGTTAGTTAATGATGGACTCTAGAAAGTTTTCAATCTTTGCCTGGAATGAGATGTAGTGATTGAAAGATGTCAAAGGCGAAAAAAACGTATGGCTGGATATTATGCGAAGAACACCGGTGACTGCTAACGAAGATTTAGAATGAGTTATGAAGGGATCGCTGGATCATAGTGTGAAATGAGCGAAAGGCTCAGTTGTCTACATGAAACCGACGCCAGATTTATATGTCTCCTAGACATTAAAAACTATTTTATAGCACTGACGATTGCGACCATTAAAAGAAGAAGTCTAAAGAATTTTCAGATTTCTATGGCTGTGATGCAAATGGAGAACAGTTATATGAAGAAATATGGAATGTTTGAATGCTAAAATTCACAAGAAAAAATGTAAACATAAAAAATCGGAAGAGCTTCTTGAATTCAATGTTCAGTAAGTAGATGAGAGGGTCTTTCAGAATCTGCGCATTTCAGTTCAAATCATGGCTACGATTGCATAGCCATCGCAAGTTGCGGTTGATCAGTAAGCTAAAACTAAATACTTCCGAATCTGAGGGCTACAATGGGTCAAGAAAGGTTATGCGACATACCTTTGCTCAGTGTTGAGCGGGAAGACATCGAAGAAACAGATTTCGAAAATGTTATTAATTTATTCGCGTTGTAGGATGCAAGGAAGATGCAATTTTAAGTTTAATACTATTAAAAATTTTTATTTCTTTCTACAACAGAAAGTAAATGTTGTTTTTAGATTTATGATTGTTTTATTTAGTGTATCTGCTTATTTTATATTTAAATAATTTATGAAAGGGCGCAATTTAAATGTTTGCCCTAGGCGCCATTTTCGATTGGTACGCCTCTGCCTCCAATGACTCCCAATCCAGCTTCTTTATCATAACAATTACTGATTGGGTCCTGCAATAATAAACAAATCTTTCTGCCCTTCTTTGCACACTCTCCAACTCCTGTATTTGATAACCAAAATGTGGGTCCCAAACTACACCACCATATTCAACCATTGGTCTGACCAAAGTTTTGTAATCAAACTCCCTAACTTCTCTGTACATCCTCTCATCACTCTCCAGTGAATGAAGGATTTTGTAACCTTTTCCTACTACCTGCCCAATGTGCTCTGCCCAGTTGAGTTTGTTATCAAACGTTATGCCAAGATATTTTATACTTCAAGCTTTGAGCAAGCAATTCTTGCCCCACCCTATAATCATAATTAACCTTTAGTTTTTTATCTGTGTACCTAAACTTACAATAGAGGTGGGCAATTGTTTTTGCTAGGAGGCCACTTTGAGGAAGCATAGGTTATCAAAGGGCCACCCACACCTTCTGAAATTAGTGCAATCATTACTTAAATTTGCATTTCATAAACTATACCATAAAAGCAATAAGTGTAAATAAAATAAAATAATTCCAGTTTTATTCACTTTATTTACTGTGATAATTGCATACTATCTATAGCTGCAAGCATATTTAATTTTAAAATCAGTTTAACAAGACATGGTATCTATCATACTCTTCCATAATTTTGTTGTTGTCAGGAGTGAGATTTCTTGTCGAGATTCTCATTACAGCCTGGAAGTAAATGTCTGTCAAAGAACATTTGTGTAAACATTTTTTGATCTTCAGGAATGATAATTTTTTATCACAAGTATATAATAGACCCAAATATATGGAACATTTTCCCAGAAATTTTTTCATACATGGACATTTTTCAGCAGACAAAGGTATGTAAAGGTCAACTAATATCACAGCAATAAACATTTCTTTTACAGTGTTATTTGACTACATGTCAATACATTCACATTTCAACTCCTCAGGTGCTGTATCAATATCAATAGTGACGGGATAAGAGATCATACTGAATTTAGGTTCAATCTTCTTCTGTCCTTGTCCTCCAGAGCGGTTTGGTGGCTCAGTCTGACTGGAAATCGAAAGGTAATGAAAAGACAAGACATCACTGTATGTCTCTTGTGCTTGTAACTTGCTTTTAAAAAGCTTAACTATACCTATATTTTTCCAATGAAAGCTCTGGCACCATCTGTTGTAATGTTTCCCATTTTGTTCCACACAACTCTCAGCACTTTCAAGCAAGTTTTGACTAGGGGCTCTACATTTCATTGATTCTAGGCCAAGTAATTCCTCTGTGATGATGAAATTTTGGTTAATTACATTGATAAAGAGGAGTAATTGTGCAGTGTCTTCATTATCTGTGCCCTTATCCAGTGCCAAAGAAAACTGCACAAAATCTTTGCTCACAGACTTCGGTTGTTTTGTGAGTTTGTCAATGGCTGTGTCAATGAGCCACAATATAGTCATCCTGACAATGAAATAATTTCAAGTTTGCTTCTAACATCAGAATATACTTGTACCATACACACCTTAATAAACTAGTCATCCAAAAGAGGCTCATTGTGAATTGTTGATTGCATTTTGAATATTATTTATTGCTTCTTCAGCCTTTTTACATGCTCTGCAGCTTTTACTTTGCATATACCCTTGGAACGTTTGCAGCCAGATTCCATATATTTTGTTACGTAATGTCAATTCAGATTGTACTCCTCATGTATCCTCCTTTCATGACATAATACTGGTAAACAAAATGCTTTATTCTCTATGTTACCAAAGAAATATTTGTTTGTCCAGTAATCATTAAATATAAGACAATCATAGATTATTTTATGTTTCTATGAAGAGTTGATGGTTTCACTTAAGTGGTAAATTTACATATTTACTGTGACTAAGACAAAATTGAAATTAACCAGATAAACCAAAAAAGTACTGTCCACACTGCACATGGGTATTGACCATCCTAGTTCTAGACACAAGAATGGTCACATAATTGTAGATGGAAAAGAGAAGCTGAATCTTCTATTGCACATGGGAAGGACATCTTGGTTCAAATAGATTTTTCTAGCTTGATAGGTTACAAAAAAAAAAAACTTTGTGGGCTGCATGTAGATTGTCAGTTGCCTGCCCCTGATTTAGGAGAATGCTGGTACAACAAACTACACATCTACGCATTTCACAACAAAAAAAGGAACCACACACAACTTTGATATAGAACACAATTTATGAAAAATAACTTTTTCATTAAAACTACAGCAGGTCAGAAATAGATGGGGCCTTGCTTTCAAATAAGTGCAGCTTGAGGAAGAGGATCTTGTATGGGACTAAACCTATACCGGGGTTAGAATATAGTTTATCACCTTATCTCCAACCGTATAGTATGTAGCCACTTGATAATCGATTGCTTGAATTTACATTGGCCAACACCAATCATGATTTAAACCCCAAGATAGGAAGGGTTAGGTTAACATCATAATTAAAGTAACTACTATTGTTTCAAAGTCAAAACTCGCTATATTCTTGAATAAATTAAAAAAGTTCACAGCAATCAAAGGCAATTGTATATTATTTACCAAGCTTTTAGACTGCAAGTAGTGAAAAGCAATCAGACCAGAACAAACTCCATTATGATAGTTGGAAAGTCACATGTAAGTTATAAAATAACTGTCACGGCGGAATAGTGCACATTGTCTTCATGCACACTTCCTACCCAGAGCACAACGTGCTACACCAACCTACTACCTAAACGCATCGAGTGCTCACTGGAAACTGACCAAGAGATGAACATGGAAATGCAGTCAGTCATATATATATACGTTCGTATAGTTTTCATTTATCCCTCCACAGGATCAAAGGTAGACTTTGCAACATAGTTCTTCAATCTCAGTTAATACTGCTTCCACAGTTCTCAAACATTAATAGTAACTAGATTTGAGGGTAATTAACAATTTCGATCCTTATAAATTTTTCTGTATCTAAAACGGATCTGCCGTAAAAAGTGATTTTGTGATGTGATGCCATCTGTTAATAACCTTAGCAGTTTTGATGCTAGAGGGTTCAAACAAATTTTTTACAGCTTCTAATAAAATTAGCTTTTATTTAATACCAAATATGACCAGTTTAGCAAAAGTCAATTTTTCCTGCCCGCACCCCACTAATATTATTTTTATGGATTTAAGACATATTTTACAGGATTCTATAGGTTCTCAACTACTTAAAAAGTTTTTAATCTCACCTCTAGCTGCTTTCTCTAATTTTGTGCAATATGAAGTCGGCCATATGCAAAACATCCCTATTTTCTGTAATTATAATAACAATACGGCATCTTTCTAAAAAAGGTTTACAAAATATTGTTTGCAATTAGCTGTTGTATATCCTGAACATTATTTCTCCTGCTGAATTTATACGACTTGTTCGAAATAATAAAAAGTTCCTATGGGCACATGTCGACAAACATAATATATTTAAAAACAATTTTTAAACTGTATAAGATTTTCTAGAATTTAAGTATGTTGTACGGCAGAAAATTAAGTTATGTTCCGGCTACAGGTTGACTTCTTAAATCACTTCTAACAGTTGATTTCATGGATTTTATAGTGCCTATTTACGTAATAAATTACTATACTGGCTTTCTAGGATCTTAAAATCATTAAACTCTTTATTATGGTTTCAATTTAACAGAATTTATCAACTTTTATTATTATAACGAATTCGCAGAGTGAAGAAAAGTGTTGATTTTTAGTGAAATTACCTCGTAACAAAATATTGCATTTACTGTGATAGATACCCTGCTATAACTGTTTAGGTAGGTTTAGAACATGATTTTTACTATTTAAAGTTGATTTATTGTCTCTATTTACTATTTAGTTTGCTTAGTGGCTTTAATGGCTCAAAGTAGAGGTGGGTCTTTCGCGAGTGAATCAGTTCTTTAGAGCAATTCTTTTAAAAGAACGAGTGAGCAGTCGCTCACTAAAAGTGAACGATAGTTCTTCTAGGTGAGTCGGTCATAAGTTGGCTAATTTCGAAGATCAAGAAGAGCTTGTTCACGTGGGTTTTGTGGACTATAGAGATTAAAAAAAAAAAAGGTCTCAAATAAAACTGAGGTAATGAATTGTTCAAAAGAACTAGTTCTTTTCGTGGAGTGATCAAATGAACACCGCTCTTTTTAGTGTCACTTTGCCCACCTCTAGCTCAAAGGCTGTGGTATCGGGTCTTTCAACTATACCCATTCTACTGGAAACAAACTTTGCAAAAATTCTAAGGTAGCTTACAATCTGTCAGATAACTGACAGGAAAATGATAGGTATGTAGTAGCAGAAACAGATATTTTTAAAATTAATTTCATAACAAAATAAATATATGTAAACCTGAATTACACTTTAACTGTTAGATACAGCACTGTCAAAAATAGTTGTTACTCGTAGATTATAAACTAACAAAGAAGTAGTAACTTTTTTTTTTGCAGGAAATACTAAATACAGTAATATAATATAATTTCCTTACAGTATTAATGCTGCGTTAAAACACTCCTGCTTCTTCTTCTTCCCGATGTTTCGACCTCAGATTAGGTCTTCTCAGGGGCCGTCTGCCGAATCTGATTGTGATCTGTAGCAGATTCGCCAGACGGCCCCTTAGAAGACCTAATCCGAAGTCGAAACGTCGGGAAGAAGAAGAAGCAAGAGTGTTTTAATGCAGCATTAATCCCGTAAGCAAATTATATTATATTAATATGACAGCTGTGAAAACAACAAAATCTTTTAGTAAATACAGTAGTTTTTCAAATTTTTCACAAGTCTAAACTGTTTTAGGAAGTAGAAAATTTTTTAGCTTTGAATTGAAACTACTGAAACATGCTTTATTCTTTTTTGAAAGTTTATATTGCTTAACAAATACTGTTAAGAAATATTTTGTACGCATCAAAAGATTAATCTGATGCTTATCAGTATTTAATTCACTCCAAAAATCGGCTTTAAAAATAAAAACAATCTTATGTCTTTTACAAAAATGGTTTCGAATCAATCCAGTGTTTTGTATCAATTCAAAAAGTGCTTTTACTATTAAGAAAATGGTTATAAAAGTTTTTTACTATACAAATATATGAGATTAGAAGGAGGCCAGATGTTTTTAGCAAGATAATGGACGTATAGCAAGGATATGTTCCGAGCTGAAAACTACTTTACTATTAAGAAAATGATTATAGTTATTTCCTTTATGAATTATGTGTAATAGGCCTTCTGCTAAACGGATTAGGGCAGATCATAGATATATAACATGTTCCTGTTTGATCCTGGGTCAAACTGACATTTACCTCTTCCTGAAACCCAAGGAATCGCGGAAAGAGAGTCATAAAACTGTGTGAAATAAGTTATAAACCAGTGGATCGTATGAAAAAGTGACCTATTAGATGAATTCTTAAAATGTAGAAATCAGAGAATTAGGGTATGAAATGTAGAACCAAAAGAAGTAGAAGTGTGTGTACAGTGTAGTGTATCAAAACCATTACTGTTCATTATTATAATGAATGATTGTATGAATGCTTTATACCAAGAAATCAGATTGTTTGCAGATGATATCTTAATAAGATTACAATATTAATATTTAATTAAATTGCAATGGAGCGCATGCTCTGGTGGCAATTTCCCCAAACACCAATCTTTTCTGCACCCACCTACATTTGCCCTTTACAAATTTTATCTTTAAATTCTTTCAAGGTTTTTGGAAAATTATTCATCATTTCACTTGGTAACTTCTTCCAATCCCTGACACCCTTACCTAAAAAAGAGAATCATCCCACACCCTTGTGCCTGAAATCGAGTTCCAGCTTGTGATCATGGTCATCTTTTCCCTTCCACGCATTACTTTCAATTCTAACACCAATATTAGCCTTGTACACTCCCATGACCGTCTTCACCCTGCTTCTGTCCTCCAATGAGTCCTATTCCAGCTCTTTTATCATATCTGTTACTGATTGCATTCTGCGATAATTTCCAGAAACTAATCTAGCAGCCCTTCTTTGCACCTTCTCCAAATCCTGTATTTGATAGTCGAAATGTGGGTCCCATACCACACTAACATATTCAAACAATGGTCTGTCAAAAGTTTTGTAACCCAATTCCTTTACTTCTCTTGTACTTCACCTCATCACTCTCTCCACCAAATGCAGAATTTTGAAACCTTTCCCCACTACCCTTCGAAGGTATTCTGCCTAGTTAAGCTTGTTATCAAATGTAATGCCAAGATATTTACAATTCAAGTCTTCAACAGGCAATTCTTTCCCCACCTTATAGTCATAATGAACCTTTAGTTTTTTATTTGTGTATGTAATAAGCTGACTCTTCTTTGCATTTGTCTTCATTCCATGTTTACCAACCCAACTAGATATACTGTCCAGATCACCCTACAACTGTTTACAATCCACACCCGTTTTGATCCTTTTATATCACATTATGTTATCTGAAAACTATTTAATTTGTGATAGTAAACAATCAACACATTTATTAATTACAATAATAAATAGCAACTAGACGACCCGTGCGAAAATTTCGCGAATAAAATGCGATGAATAGTGAGGTTGAATATAATGTCACCAAGTTCAGTCATTACTCTTCATACTCCTATTTCATTTATCGATTTTGGTTAGAAATTCAGGGAGATAAATGGCTCGAAACACAAAAAAAAACTATTTTAGAAATATTGACATTTTTGCGCTTTATGGGTCGAATTACGAAAAATTCCTTTCGTAGAATATAATGTTACCACGGCGGAAACCTTAGTCTTTAATACGATATGTCATTTATCTATATCGATTAGATATCAAGGGAAATATAAGGCTCGTGACACAAAAATACGTTGTAGAAAAATTTATACCTTTTCCCTTTAATAGTTGAATTCCAAACACTTCTTTCTTAAAATGTGATGTCAGCAAAGCTGACACATTATTCCTCACAATCGTACTTGATTTATCGATTTTCGATTGATATCAAGGGAGATAAGTGGCTCGAGACACAAAAAAACGCATTTTAGAAAAATTGGCTTTTTTGCCTTTTAGGGGTCGAATTACGAAAAATTCCTTTCTTAAAATATAATCTTACCACGGCGGAGACCTTATTCTTTAATATGATACCTCATTTATCTATATCGGTTAGATATCAAGGGAGATAAATCGCTCGTGACACAAAAATCGGTAATAGAAAAATTTATACTTTTTTCATATAAGGGTTGAATTACAAAAACATTGTTTCTTAAAATATGATGTCACAAAGCTGAGACATTACTCCTCATAATCCTACTTCATTTATCGATTTTGTTTCGATATCCAGGGAGATAAATGGCTCGAGATACAAAAAACGAAATTTAGAAAAATCGCCATTTTTGCCCTTTAAGGGTCGAAAAACGAAAAATTCCTGTCTTAGAATATAATGTTACCACGGCGGAGACCTTAGTCTTTAATATGATATCTCATTTATCTATATCCGTTAGATATTAAGGGAGATAAATCACTCGTGACACAAAAATGCGTTATTGAAAAATTTATACTTTTTCCCTTTAAGGGTTGAATTCCAAAAACATTCTTTCTTAATATATCATGTCACAAAGCTGAGACATTACTCCTCAAAATCCTTCTTCATTTATCGATTTTGGTTAGATATCAAGGGAGATAAATGGCTCGAGATACAAAAAACGCATTTTAGAAAAATCGACATTTTTGCCCTTTAAGGGTCGAAAAACGAAATATTCTTTTCTTGAAATATAATGTTACCACGGCGGAAATCTTAGTCGTTAATATGATACCTCATTTATCTATATCGGTTAGATATTAAAGGAGATAAATCGCTCGTGACAAAAATGCGTTATAGAAAAATTTATACTTTTTCCCTTTAAGGGTTGAATTCCAAACACATTCTTTCTTAAAATATGATGTCACAAAGCTGAGACATTACTCCTCATAATCCTACCTCATTTATTGATTTTGGTTAGATATCCAGGGAGATAAATTGCTCGAGATACAAAAAACGCATTTTAGAAAAAGTGACATTTTTGCCCTATAAAGGTCGAATTACGAAAAATTCCTTTCTTAAAATATAATGTTACCATGGCGGAGACCTTATTCTTTAATATGATATCTCATTTATCTATATCGGTTAGATATCAAGGGAGATAAATCGCTCGTGACACAAAAATCGGTAATAGAAAAATTTATACTTTTTCCCTTTAAGGGTTGAATTCCAAACACATTCTTTCTTAAAATATGATGTCACAAAGCTGAGACATTACTCCTCATAATCCTACCTCATTTATCGATTTTGGTTAGATATCCAGGGAGATAAATGGCTCGAGATACAAAAAACGCATTTTAGAAAAAGTGTCATTTTTGCCCTATAAGGGTCGAATTACGAAAAATTCCTTTCTTAAAATATAATGTTACCATGGCGGAGACCTTATTCTTTAATATGATACCTCATTTATCTATATCGGTTAGATATTAAGGGAGATAAATCGCTCGTGACACAAAAACGCATTGCAAAAATATTGATACTTTTGCCCTTTAAGGGTCGAATTCCGAAAAATTTCTGGCTTAATATATGACGTCACTAAAGCGGAGATCTTAATCTTTAAAACGATACTTCATCAAACGGTTTCAGATAGGTATCCAGGGAGATAACTGACTCGTAACACAGAAAACAGCATTTTAGGAAAAAATACATTTTTGCCCTTTAAGGGTCGAATTCCGAAAAACTTTCTTGCTTAAAATACGATTTAACCAAAGTGGAGACCATAAGTTTTAAAATGACACCTCATTCATTGATTTCTGTTAAGTATGAAGGAAAATATAGGCTTGTGACAAAAAAATACGTTATAGAAATAATATATATGATGGTCCCAATATGCTACCCTGTGGCACTCCTATTTTTACCTCCACTTCTTTTGATACCGCTTTTTCTACCTTAGCTCTCTGTTTCCTACCTTTCAAAAATTCTTCTACCCAGCAAATCACTTTCTGATCAACTCCCAATAGATTTTCCCTTATTTACTACCATTTAATGGCTCACTCTACAAAAGAAAATACGAAAATTTTGGAAAAGTGGCGATTTATTTCTCAACATAGTCTCCTTTTAGTTCGATACACTTGATTCAGCGATGCTCCAACTTCTTTAACCCATCTGAAAAATACGTTTCTGGAGATCTGCAAAGTAGGCCTCTGTGGCGGCGATAACCTCTTCATTCGACTCAAATTTCTGCCCAGCGAGTGTCTTCTTCAAGTTTGGAAACATTAAGAAGTCTCACGGGGCCAAATCCGGAGAATATGGTGGATGGGGCAGCAGTTTGTAGCCCAATTCTTCAAATTTGGCCGTGGCGACGGCGGAGGTGTGAGCTGGGGTTTTTCATGATGGAAGAGAATGTTTTTCTTCGCCAAATGGGGCCATTTTTTTCTGAAATTGGGCGTCGAATCGGCCAAATAATTTGGCATAGTAAAGCCCTGTGTCCAGTAGTCGGTGTGGATCACACCTTGTGAATCCCAGAAAATGATGGCCATCATCTTTCCAGCCGAAGGGACAGCCTTCGCCTTTTTCTGAGCACGTTCGGCAGGTTAAGTCCACTGTTTTGACTGTTCCTAGGCCTCTGGTGTGTACCAGTGGATACATGTTTCATCGACGGTAATGTAACAATACAGCAACTCCTTCAGACTGCACTTAAACAGTGTCAAACACTGCTGTGAAGTGGTCTGATGGTTGCGCTTGTTGTCCGGAGTGAGCACCCATCGCGCCGACAGCTTTCTCATGCCCAAAATTTCATGCTAGATATGATACACATGGTATTTTGAGATGCCTACTGTCCCAGCAATCTCGGGCACTTTCAATCGGTGGTCTGCCAATACGAGATCATGGATTTTTGTCACTTTATCCTCCACGGTAACAGTTTTCGGGGCACCTGGGCGTGGCTCATCAAAAACCGACATGCAACCACGTTGAAACTTGTTAAACCTATTTTTGACAGTCACCATCGAAGGAGAAGAGTGACTGAAGACAGCATCCAAGTGCTCTTTGATTTTGCTACGTGATTTTTCTTCAAAAAAAAACAAGAATTAAATCACTGACTGATATTGCTCTTTTTCTATATTTCTAAAATCCACGGACACACCCACTTTCACACGCGATAAAAACAAAACTACAAGTCTGATTTGGCTGAAATTTTGACAATAGTCATCTAAGATAATGTACTACACGATAATAAATTTCTCTGACGACAGTGGTGCCATCGGGAAGAGAGGCAAAGTACTTATCGGACCTACCTTGTATGCTTGCCTAAAGCCATGTTGCCTACTTAAAAACCACTTACGCTCCTCATATATATTTCTGATGTGGTTGCATATCAATCTATCCATTAATTTACCTACCACTGATGTCAAGCTAATTGGCCTATAATTTTCGACTCTATTTCCACCCCTCCTTTATGTACACTTTTCCAATCCTCTGGTAAGCAGCAAGTATCAACACTCAATTTAAATAATATTTCAAGATAAGGTTCAATGTCACATCCTGCTATCTTTAAGATATCTATAGTAATATTATCTACACGAGCCCCTTTTTTCCGCTTTCTTAGTTCCTTCATGGTTTCCTCAGGGTGAATTTCAAATTTTATGGTCTGATTAGAAATTAGAAAGTTTGGATGAATGGATGATTGTATTATTTGCCTCAGTCACAACTTTAATGCTCAACAAATTTAAATCAAATTTGACCTAGAAATTATATAGTCTGGGTATTGATATAAGATTCCACAAAAATCAATAGTTCCTATGGAAATTGTCATTAATAATCCAAATTTTGCCAAAATCAAAGAGGCTCCTGCTTCAAAGATGGTACTGCTGCATTGACTCTTTGCTACTTATGTAAACTGCATACATTGCCTTCAGAGATCAAAGCAAGTACATTATGATAAGACCTCAGATTTTAGACAAAAATCTATTTTTTCCCCCGTTGAAATACGTGAGAATAACATCATACATATACCATTTATGGACATTTATGGCCTTTATTTGTGATTTTACGTTGCCTAAAAATGCCTAAATTGTCATTAAAACTGATTTTTGCCTATTTGACATATTTTTCTTTTCAAAATCAACAAAAAATCTAAGAAAAACACAAATATTCAGTTAAGTATTTATTTCTAACAATTGAAGTCAGTGTATATGAGGTCATTGCTACTTGTTACCTGCTTGCTATTAGTTGCACAGAGGCTGCAGTGACCCTTGTGTTCTCATAAAGCACCAGTATGACTGAGGAACCGATAGCCAAATCATCTTTAATTATATAGTGGATTCACTAGTTTCCTAATTTATCAGTGGATAGGAACATTATATATTGTGATGTGCGCAACAAACAGGTGAGTAAACAGTAACAATGAGATAATAATATAATTGTCATACATGTAGATTTATTAAATTTTTATGAAAAATAGGACAGGCATCCTTCCGCACTATCACAAACCTGAACATCTCTTCTGGGCATTGGACAGAAATTAAAATAATAATGCATGCCCAGGATTTTTCTAACATTTGGTAGTAGGGGTAGGGGCTAGGGGGCTCAAGGCCCCTACCAAAAGTATATAGGTGTATCTAGGTCCACCCCAGACATCGCAATTTTGGAGACCCTTTTTTCTTGAAATGAAGTATGCACAGGAGTCCAGGCGGATAGCGTTGTAAAAACACGTTTTGACAGTCTGCTCGGCTGTCTTATCAAGTCTACTGCTACAGATATTGCTACCTGAAAACACAAACTAGACTGACTTAATAGCCAGTGAAAAGTATTGACATTTGCAGAGCCGTCCAATGACAGCACAGAAGAAGCATGGCGAAGATCTCAACCAGTCTACTGATGGTTGCAAGGCCGCCCATTCAGCGCACTGCAGAACTGGAATGTGCAACCAAGGGTATCGATGTTGTGGACTGCGTATGGAGACACACCTGGTAGCCGGATGTGCTGGTGAACTTAATCCAAGATGTCATTTACATCCATTACACTTTGTTGCAAAGATTTCTCTTGTTCAAATCAGAGATTGTTAATAATTGGCCTCCAAGCTTTGCTCAGGAACAGTCCACTGTCCCTATTGATGTTATTATCGTTCAACTGTATTTCCAATGCCTCTCCAATTACTGAGTCCCAGATGGAAGAGACCCTGGCCAGAACCGCCATTTTATCAAACTCTATATTATGATCTTCATCAAGAGCATGCAATAGGTATCCTAGGACAGAGCCTTATGGCATGCCATGGAAGGCAGGAGGAGGGTGTAAACAAGTCACATACTGACAATGATGCTTTGGTGGATATTATTATTCTTCTTCCAACTCAGGAGTGCGAGTGAACTTATCTAGCAGACGTGTTTTTCCTCTGTTCCCAAAATCTCTTCATCCTATCAGTGTGCTCTTTCCTACATTCTTCCATCCAAGTCTTCCTTCTTCTAATATACTGGCTGTTGGCAAACTGGTGGTTATTAACCATGCTACTAATTCAGTGTCTGTCCTGTATGAAATTGTCTATTATTCCAATTTCTTGGAGATCCTATTCGATTTCAGTTTGGCTCGAATATTAGACAAAGTGCAAGGAAGGGAAGAGATGACCATGACCACAAGCTGGTAATTAATTTCAGCCATAAGGGAGTGAGAAAATTTTGTTTTGTTTGTAAGGGAGTCAGGGATTGGAATATATTACAAAGGGAATTCTGAACAATCAACAAAAAGTGTGAAGGATTAAAATTGATAAGGGCACAATTAGGTGGGTTTAAATTGCATACAAAAATTTTGAGAGAAGAAAAAACAATGTTGATGGTAAAGATGGTATAGAAGCCATTCCAATTAAATCAAACTAAAATTAAACCAGAGAAGTAAGACAACTAGACAGCAAAACTTTAATTGGGATCATGCTTAAATGTTGTGGAATAGTGTTGGTATCAAATAGATGATCTGAATGAGGTGCAAAGGAGGGCAGCTTTTTTTAAATTTCCCCTCCCCCTTCTGCACAAATTTAGAGTAAAACTCAATTAGTAACATATGTGTAAAATAAAATTGGTTGTGAGTTAAGGCAGATAAGTGGGTGTGTTTGAGATATTCTTTGGTGATTACTCATTTACCAATATTGAGCAAAGCATTAGGAGCAGTATGTGGAATCAACAATTGCCCGATATTTGAATTTGATTTTAGGCATAAAACGGGGAAGGAGAGAAGGTTTCATAATGGATTCATGGGCTGGAATAAATTATCAAGCAAGTGGTTAACCAATCAATCTTAATCACTCAAATTACATAAAGTAAATATTCATGTGACCCTACATTAAAAACAAAATGTTACCATCACAATTGACAATGATAATGATCCTCAGTCTGGTAAAAGTGAAATCTAATAGTTACTACATTAGTTTTTATCAAAGCTATGATATTCTCAAGCTATGTTGCTGTTGGGGGTTATGCACAGCTGACTGCTTGAAGCTCCAACAGTTATTAATAAAGTTTATACTATTTGAATCAGATTTGTAAGTTGCAGGGTTTCTTGAAAATTGACCACAAGCTATTATTTTAACCTGTGACAGCTAACAGGTAGGTTGCACAGTCAAATGAAAAACAAGTCACTTTATCAAAAACTGTATATTTTGTAGCTTAAGTGGTATCAGTCATAAGCCTATGGAAAGTCATCTGACAAACACATCTATTAATGAAGACAGTAGGTAGATTCAACTAACTCACTTAAGTCCACCATTTCGTTAAAGCTTTTACAACTCCCCCAAAAGTTAGTGAAAACCTGAGGGAAATCCTTCAGTTCATGTTAATATATGAGGTAGCCCACTATTGAGTATGTATGATGATGGTATATAGAATTAAAATTTTTTAAACATCCCAAACACTCCAGCCAAACTTACATGGTGATAATACCTAAGTTCTTACGGAACCATTCAAACATACATTGGACCGTGACCAAGTACTGTTAAAAACTGCCTTTCACATGACAAAATGGCTGCCTATTTATAAGAAAATTAAGATGGAAATATATCCTCAGCCTCCCAAGTTTTCTGTTTCTTTTTACCTATGATGACTTTTCTCTGTAATCATATAGTTTGTCTAATATGTGAATGGAGACTTCCCAGTGTATTGATGCAATAAATGTTTCACGTGAGTCCAGCCAGATAGAGTCATAGAATGACGACATTTCAACAACCTGCTCGGTTGTCACAAAACAGATTTCAAGAAGTAATATCTAAAAATAGACCTGATGAAGACAACTGAGCAGGTTGTTGAAGCGTCATCATTCTATGACTCTATCCGGCTGGAATCCCATGAAACATTTATTGCATATAGTTTGTCTGTTTGTCCTCAAGAAGTTATATTTCTATTTTCTGCTAATATCTTTCTCCACTGAGATTTTTAGATCATATTATTTATTGAAGCTGTCACTATCTTTTGGTGTCTGTTACATTACAGTACCTATATTATTCTGGGAGTATGATTAACAGAATTTGCGCCATTCATTTCCCACCAGTGTGACTTCAGACTGAAACTTCTAAAATTAATACCTAGCTAATTCCTTCTTATTTCAGACTGCAATTTACATATGTTGCTTAGGGAAATTTGTTCAAATTTTTGAGATCTCATTTACTTCTCAACAGTGTTTCTCTCAAATTTTGATTTCTATCTGTGAAGTAAGCATCTATACAAGGGGGAACAAAACAATGCCTCTGCAATTAAACTTCGAAAATCTTATTTTTATACTCTAACTTTTGAATGTTTCACAAAACTGTTATTATATTCTTAAACCCTTGAATTTTCTTGATTTTTATATATCTATAATTATTCTTCTACCTATTATATTGATTTTCTTTACATTACTAAAAACCATACTTAGAATTTACTTAACTACTCAAATTTTTATTCAGAATGCACCTATGTATACTGACATCAACCAGTAGTATTAAAATTTAGTTAGCTCATTCCATAAATTGATTATTTCCGATTTTGAGTTTCGCTCCCTCTAAGAACGAAATATTTCTTTAAATAGAATTTTAACAGCATACAAATTACACCTCAAAATACTTGTAATTTAATGTTGTATTAGAGGAAATGAATGTGGAAAAATCTATTGAGTTTGGGAAATCTGACTTTTTAAATCTTATGTCCTTTATGAAAATGGTTAGAATGTGAGTAGAAAAGTACTTAATGAATAATTTTTTTTTGTAAAAGTTATTTACTATACAACGGTATGTAACACGCCTCCTTCTAAAGCATTTAGGTGAAGTTATAAGTTAGGTAAAATTATAACCTTTGTTACTTCCAAATACATTCAGGGCTGTGATTGACAAATAAATTACATAGTTAAAGTTTAGTAAAAGTTATGTTTGATATTCTAACTGAAATATAACATAAGCAGTAACAAAGAAATATTTAGATTCAACAAGGAACAGAAATAAGTTGACAGTGATTTGCTTAAGATTTGAGGTTTGTTTCTGACCTTGCAACTGAGTAAGATACTCTACTATGAGGTCTGTAGCTAAACCACAGCACTGCTTGAAGTTTGTAGCAAAATTATCCCAACCACGGTAGATTCGTCCTGTCTTCCTCAGCCAGTTTTGAACCATTGGTAGAAGTAAGTGGTTGACACAATAAAGTCCAAAATCATGTCCTGTGTGATGAAAAGAACTCATAAATAAAAAAAGTATATAATTTAATTAAAAATTATTAATTGTACCGGTAATGGATGTCTGTAGAGTGCTTCACTATCTTCATAGCTTCCTAATTTGTTGCTAAAAAGAACAAAAATAGGTGCAGTTTATTACATATGAGCACCAGTATTTTTCCAAAGTCAGAATAGTAATTTGCACATCAAAATATATTCATTTAAGAACATAGAGGGACATTTTTAACATGATAGAAGTCATAACTGCTGGGATTGAAAGTTAAGATATTTCTTACCCCGAGTAAGAGGGTGTGGTATTTTGATGGGAGTAAGGGCACTATTTATCCATAAAAATATGATATATTTTGTGTCTTATATATATTCTCACATGATGAAGGAGTCAGTTAAAATACTGTATACATGTTATTTTAGTTTATTTAAATTATGTTATTGTAATTATCCAACCATAAGTTCTGTTAACTGATGGAATTACATTATATATTCTTGTTTTACAATTACTGTATTATCTTTACTGCAGTGCACACAGCTGTAAATTTATTTTTTAATCCACAAACTAGAAACAAAATGCTTACGAGTAGCTTGGTTGTTATTAATAACACAATCTTCTGGATAAAGTTAATTGCTTGATTCATAAAATATAAAATAGCTATATGGCAAGAAAATGTTGTGAAAAAAAAGAAAAAAAGAGCAACGATTAATACTGGAAAAGATAACTCAGTGGCATTGGTGGCATTGTACCAGTTAAGTTTAAATAACAAGTACATACTATGTTTATAAGTTCTTAAATGCTGAATAATATTTCTGAGTACAACAAATAGAAAATGAGAATATACAACACATGTGGAAGAACTTTTTCATATACTATCTACCACATGTATCTACTAATAATGTGGTGAGGATTAATGGGAAACAAATAATATGAAATCAACACACACCATTATTAATAAGTCAGGACAGAATCAGAATACACTTTTTAAATTGATGATTATTTGTTTGTTATAAGTGTTAGTTTAGTTTTATTATTATTATTAGGACAATGTCTCCTTTCATCTCAGTTACTGTAGTTTCATTTCCACAAACACATACTAAAATACTTTTACAAAATTTATCTACTCTACTTTCTGTTTTTATAGTTCCATCCTTAAAGTGTACCTTCACTAAAAATCTAACATACCCATATATCTCAAAATGTGATGTACCTTCTGCTTACTCCTCCTAAAGAGTTTCACCCTTACAGCATGCCTTCCATGAAAAATCTCAAGTTTTCTTCCTGTAAGACTCTACAGTACATTTTATTATCAAAAATTTTTCATAACATGTTCATTTTAATCATATGCTTCTGTCACTGGAGTCAATGGTTACATGGTTGTATGAGAGACACAGT